>BMAO01005563.1:0-34875 GCA_019973975.1 Trichonephila clavata | reverse complement strand
AAAATAGGCTCGCGATGTGAAAAAATAATTTATGTTCTTACTGCTAAATATTTTTTATTTTTATAAAGCAATAAGTTTAGACGTGATGATACAAATTAACATTATAGCAATACGTTTAAAAGTGAGAATACGATTGACACATACTATTACCATGTTTTTATTAACTCGCTTTCTTTAATGTCTTTCCGGGTTGAATTTTGTAATTGATTTTAAACTGTGTGACTTTCCGATGAGCTAAATACTTGAAATTTGGACCATATCTCAGAAGTGGATGACAATGCATGAAAATGTGAAAAAGGAAGGGGAAAAAATCGAAAAGGAGGAATTTTATACTTTTTAGTCCGTTATAAAAACATGTGGTACATTAATTTTTTTTTTAATTCGAACTTTTTTTTCATCTTACCACACATTTTATTTGTTTGACCTGTTCTTTTGAGATGGAATCTAATATAACGATACGGGATTCACCCGAGGCCCCGTAAACAGAGAGAATAAATACTCTTCAGACCCTTTAATTAAAATCCATTGAAGAGCAAGACTTATTCCAGCAGCCACGTAAATCTGGCTCCAAATATCAAACTCAAGGATAAATTCAACAATGAAAAAATGACAGTTTAAAAAACTAAAAAAAACACGCTTTTATTGTAGATCGAACTAAAAAATTAAAAATAAATTATAATTTAAAAAAAACTAAAGAACGCGCATTTATACTGAATCGAACTAAAAAGTAAAAGAATAACTCTTAATATAAGAATAAAATGATGAACGAGAAAATTAATGTCATTGGGTAAAAGCGTGGGGTGCAATTTTGGAGTTGAAAGAAGTTAGAAACCATAACAATTGATATATTTATAGAACTCACCACGCTTTTACCCCCAATGACATTAATTTTCTCGTTCATCATTTTATTCTTATATTAAGAAATTTTTTTTTAACTTTTTAGTTCGATTCAGTATAAAAGCGTGTTCTTTAGTTTTTTTAAATTATAATTTATTATTGTTAATTAATTATGATTTTTCAAGCTAGTGTTTGGATTAAGCGAAGGCCATTTTAATGGAGCCTGCTTTAAGGTGGATTTTACTGGTAACATATTCATGAATTTGCTACTTTGTTTCTTCTAGGGGTCATTGCTGTTATTTAGCCTTTCAATAGATATGGGATGATTATTTTTTTTCTTTTAATTTAAAGTGTGTACTTGTAATGCAATGATTTTTATTTGCTTGTTTTTCATATTTCTTTTCTTTTTAATACAGAAATTCATGTATGTTAAAGCAGTATGTACAAAAAAAAAACAAAAAAATGGAAGGAGCTGATAAACTTGGTTAAACTGAGTAGTTAATTTCTAAGTCTGAACTTGATTGTCTAAATGTTGACTAACTGTATTGGTTATGTTTTAAATAGGTCTACAATTCTAATGGTTTGCACAATAATATTGTATGTTATTATCATAAATATGTTGATTTCTTAAATGAACATCATAAGCATGTTATAACAGATAACTTAAATATTATAAAAGATAAAACTTTCAGATAAATACTAAATAAAGGTAAAGGTTTTAAAGTAATATATCTAATAATAAAAATACTATTAAAATACATATTTCAAAAGATATCAGTAACTTTATCACAACCATTACAATTAAATATAGCTGTTCTGTTGAAGATTTCAATAAATTTAAAAGCAAAGCTTTAAACAATTTTCTGAATATTAATTATAAAACCGATAGAGAGAGAAATATTACTTAGAAAGATATTAAGCAAAAAATTCCAGATCTATAAAAAGGTTTCATAATAGTATATATGGATAAATTTCCGGGTAATCATACAAATATTTACAAATAATTTTTATAATTTTATGTATAACAAAGACTCTCAAATTGCAAATGCATGTATAAAATTTAATAGCTGCAATAGAGAAGTTATAAAACATATTTCAGCATTTTATAAAATATTAGAATTACATATTAAAGAAATTAAATTCCCGCATATTTTTCACACTTCGAAATTTCATATAAAAATCCTATTAAATTTAGAACTATAATTATTGTTTTTAAAACCTATATTACACAACCGGGAAATAAGCTACAAAATGTTATACAACACCCTTTAGGCCAGTGCTTCTCAAACTTTCAATATTTGCGACCCAATTTTCAACCATGATTTTCATCGCACCCCCCTCCATACAATAACAATGTATTGAATTCAATAATAATAAACTTTGACGCTAAAGCTACAATACGACCTTAATTATAAACCGTACAAATTATCAGAAAATAATAAAATTTTGTATATAATTTTGTATATGACAAGCCCATGGAGTTACTAATAAGTATTAAACTTGTTCTTAACTTAGTATTGATGAATTAATGGTGAAATAGATTGTGCAGTACTGATACACTTCTATTATAACAGTGTAAATTGGTATTTTATTTTTTATTATGCCAGAGTGTAGTTTTTATTTTGCTTCCTTTCAGATGATTATATATATATATATATTTAAATAATCTCTTTTTCGATATGCTCGCACCCTCTGGAATGATAACCCTCCTCAGGGTTATCATTCCCCGTTACGGGGGTGCGCTCCACAGTTTGAGAAACGCTGCTTTAGGCAATATGAGTAACTCTATTATAATAAAGAACATAAGGATATTATTAAGTACATTCAAGGTAAATATATTATTTCTTTTTACAGCTAGGTTTGGAAGATTTATCTAACTCCACTGATATAGAATTCATGATTAAGTTTCTTAAAGTGTGGTTTGTAATAAATATTCTTCAAATAAATTAATAAAACGTGATAAATATATATATATATTGCTATTATTCAAACAGTATTGAAAGAAACTTTTATTTTTCATAATAACTATTTTAAACAGTAAATTAAATGTTTACCACAAGGTGCACCTGCAAATAACTGTGTTTTGCTAATAACTATATACACTATTATGAAAATGAGAAAAAAAATGTTATTTACTTAGATGCATAGATGATTTGATCATTTTTAGCAATAAATTAAATTATCGATGCATTTTATTCTAAATTAAATGTAAAGGGATTTAAATGTTTATTAGATGCAAATGGCTTCTTTGCTTTAGCTATTAGCGCATTGATAAGCTAATCCTTTTTCACTTCTGTTCACGTTACAATTTCCTCCTGCTTTCATCAATATAACGAACACAAATTATATTACAAAGAAAAATTCTTTCGTATGCATTAAGAAATTGTTGAATTTTTAAAAATTCTAATCACATGAGGGGAATAATAATTTTTAAATTATTATTTTTATTTTGAAAATTTTAATTATTAAAATAATAATCTAAAATTATTTTTTCAAAAATTTGAGTTGAATAAAAAAAGTTAATGAAAATTAAATCTGAAATAACATTTTTATTTTTCATTGTTCTAAGGGACACAGTGAAGGACTTGAGAATTTGAAGTATTAATAAATATGCTGTAATCTCAGTAACAACAACAACAAAAAATCGAGAAAAACTTTAAATGGTTCATCATTTTAACAGAAATGCGTAAAAAATCTTAAATTCTTTTGAGTGCTAAAAACACTTTTTGACATTTTAAGATTAATCAAAAAAAAATAAAAAATTATGAAATAGAAAAAAAAATCTGCTAAAATTCTCGCCTTCAGAACAAAGAGCTGCAATTATCTTCAGTAATTTTAGAATAGAATAGTTGGCAGCATACATATTAGAAAATATATTCAGAAAAAAAAACATTTTTTTTAAAAAAATGTGATAGAAAAAAAAATCGAATGCTATTTTGATCAAAGATAACTTATTTATGATAATAAACATTTTCAAAGTCTGAACAGATGTCTGTATTTAACCTAAATTATAATTCAGAAGAAATATAAGAAAGAAAATAAAGCGCATCTGTTTAAAAGAAAAAAGCCACAAAAAAGAGGCAGAAAGGTTGATTTAAATAGCAGATAAAAAACTTAAATAGCTATATTGAAGTGAGAAAAAAATAAATTCAAGTAAAAGAAAAACATGCATAAAAATCAGAGAAAAAAACTTCTTTCCGAAAAAAAAAGCCTGAAAAATTAAAGTGCTTATTTTTTTTCATTTTCACAAGCAGATAAAAAAAAACTCTTAAAAGAGATGAGACATTTCAGTGGGGAAAAATATTTCGAATTATTTCTTTCCTTTTTTTTCATAAGCAACTAACATTTTTTTCTCTGGCAATTGGAAGGATATAAATTCTACGTAAAATCCATGACTGAGAATAATTTGTGACTCTGATTTTTGTAGGAATAAATTGTAAATAAAGTATGTGTGTTAAAAAAAAGTTTTACATTGGATTTATAATGCACAGCTCCTTTTTTTCATTATAATTTTGAAACACAGGATCAAGATTGTTTAAATATTTATAACTACCGTTTTCGAACTTTATCAACAGTTCAACTTTAATGTTCACATTTGTATTTCAAAAATAGTTATTTTTAAAAGTCCAGCATTCTGATAATAATAATAAATTTAATGTTCACATAAAAGAAAAACATGAATGACTATTTCGACTGTCCTTTTATTTTCTTTCATTGAGTAAGTGCGCCACTTTTCTAAAATTAATTGTACAAACTGTGTTAAATATTTAACATAAGACTTCTTGAAATAAAAAAAGCTTTTACATTAATTATTACATGGATTTAAATTTGTTTTTTAACAGTTTCAATAATATAAATAAAAAAAAAAAAAAAAAAAAAAAAAAAAAAAAAAAAAAAAAAAAAAAAAAAAAAAAATATAATATATATATATATACGCAAGAGGTGTGTCTACTAAATAACGAGACTGACGCTACTATAGAAAAAGTACAACAACAATTTAGCATGATGCTTCCTTCTCTTTCGAATTCAGTGCATCTCGTTTCTAAAAATAAACCGTATAGGCGTAGTTTTCTTTCGAATATGAGTTATTCTTTTTTTCGCTCGAAAATGGATAAGTAACAATACAACTCCGAACTGTTGTGCAGTTTCTCATAAAACTTGGAAAAAAACATTAATGAAGCTTATAATTTGTTTTAAAAAGTAAATGGCAATGAAAGGTTAATTAGTTCAAGTGTTTTTGAGTGTCTTAAGCGTTTTCAAAGAAGCTGAGACAACGTTGAAGATGATTCATACACGGATTACCCTACCACGGATGGTAGTATAAAAAAAATCGGTAATCTGTTTGATCTGACTGTCCATTAAGTATTTGCGCAATTGCTGAGTCTATAGAGATTGACAGAAAATTTGTATAGAAAATTTTACATAAAAAGTTTGGCCTCCAAAAAGTGTGTAACAGAAGGATGCCATTTGGACAACAGGAAATTCACAAAAATATTTGCATTGACACTTCGAATGTCATTGAAAATGCCCCAAACTTAACAACAGATCCAGGATAACAGTCAGGTTTGAAGGTACATAAGTTGTCCTGCATGAGCACGTATATATGCTTACTATCGTGGAAAATACTTTCCAAAAGCGTATAAAACGTTACATATGTTTGTATCATTAATGAAATATCAGCACATCCAAAGCTATATTAGAATTTAAAATCACTGTATACTATTTTTCTATGGGATGATTTATAAGAAGGTGTATTTTCAAAGCATTGTCATACTACTAGAATATCGTTGTTTTCCTTAAGAACTTATTAGTTTGAGTGTTCACTTCACAAGAAACTATGTGGAAATTATTGGGGATAGACCTAATGAACTTGAAAACCTGTCTAGTGCCAGCAACAACATTTGAGAATGTGTGTGTTTCCTTTTTATCTTTTCCAGTCTGAACCCGAATTGGCATTTAATAAGGTCGAATATTCCATTCAGAGCTTATTGCCACGTAGCAAAATTAAATTTCATACCTGAGCTATTGTATTAGTAATCAGTATCGCGATCTCGTTATCAGTTTTGTTTCTGTCAAGTCTTGGGTTTAAGTTCTAGAGCAAATTTAGATATTGTATAAAGGAGATGATGCCCGTTAAATCTTTCGAATGCCGAAGTCTGAACTTTTACTTGGTGAAAAAGTTCGAAGTGTATGGTAAACAAATCAGCCGTTTGCCATCGTCGTCATTTGTGCGTCGCTCAAAATTACAAAGCCCATTGACAATAGCAATTGTATCGATTCGAAGTACGATGTTAATAGAACTATCATTACATCTATGGATTCCTGTAATGTAGATAAGAATCCTTAGGAAATTGACTAAAAGTTTATAGCAAGACTGTTTCTGAATTCCGAGGTTTAATAAGCAGTTATGTAATCATATCAATTGGAAAAGTATAGGAGATACTATTTGTTTTCAATGTCTCTCATTTCACAAGCATACACGCAAGTAAAATCTCTCTCACACACACACAACCGCTCGACCACGCAATTTTATGAACAAATTAAGAGTCGGTAGTATGCATGAAGTGAATAAAAATTACCTTAAAACATAAAGTCACAAACCATGTTTAGTTGGCAAAAATCCTAAATATAAATGTCAAAAGAACTTTGATTCTGATGAAAGAAAATGTTCAAGCGAATACGAGAATTAAATACATTGCGGTTGAGAAGAACGAGCCTCTTCAGATACATATTACTTATTTGTGTGGAGAAAGATAAAACCAGAAAGCAAGAGTATTGATTATGAGCATTGTGGAATTGATGAGCCTTGAAATTAAAAAAAAGCACGCCAGAATATACAAATGAGTAGAATGCGGATATATATATCTTATTTCATGCTGAGCGGAGTACAATAGACTCCTAGAACACATATTGTAGTGAGACAGAAAATAGAATTAGTAGCATCCTAGGAAGTGTTGTTCACATCATACTCCCTTTACAAACATGGGCCAATGGCTGTGGAAGACGGAATCCTTCCAAATATTGAGGCGTAATGTGGGGAAGGAGCTGAGAGGGCGCACACTTGTAACAAATTGTAAAGTACTGCATTTCTTGCCAATTTTCGGGCGACATGTACACGATTGGTTGCATCTAAACTGGACCATGAAACCATGGAAACCATCATCATGAAATGCTTAAGAAAGTTTTTACGAGTTGAAAGCTCAATTTCTGCTTGATGCTGATTAATTATTTGGGGGTAGAGATCATATGCAGGATATTTGTAGGACCATTAAAATTTTCCATCAATGTTTGATTCTGAAATAAAGAGATGGTCCATTGAATTTTCACAATGCGCATATTTGGCTGTTTTAAATTTCCCCAATCCCTGTTTCGTCAAAAGAGCAACACAAGTTCAGTATTAAGAACTACTCAGGGGTTTGTAGATCACTATTTGGGACCTATCTACTTCCCTAATGTCTTGTTTCTTGTTTCCCTACAGAACATCCTCCCGGAATTGGTACGGGAAAACCTTTCACTGAGCACGGGAGCATATGTTTTGAATGTTATCGTGAACTTCCAATTTTTTGACTACTCCTCTATGCTACATATTTAGGGAGGTGAATTAGGTGAGGTAGACCAGTTGTGCTTGCACTCCGTTTTCCCGGACATCAATCATTTGGAAATCTTTTTTGGGGTCACTCGAAATTACTTGTTAATAAGAAGCCTTCGAATACGCTGGAGGACATCACAATACATATCATCGTTGTTTCAATAAACATCGCACAGGATGTTTGTATGTATAAGTAGCAATCCTTAATCCACTGGTGTCAAATGTACAATAGCGTTCACTGCCTTTTATTCAATGTATTTAAATATTTTTCGTCGTATTCTTTTTGATATTGACTATATTGTAATCCTAACTTACTTCAATAAATGCTCTAAATGTTTAATTAGGTAAGAGAAATGTGTGCCATTGTATTATTAATAGTCCACTTTGTTTCTCTAAACTGCAATCAGAATTGCGATTTCTGTAAAGCGTTTTGTACGACCCCATTTTCTGTGGCAATCTTTTTTTTTTCTTTTTGAGGCCTATTGCCGCCCATTGCATTTTCAGTTTAAATAGGTAACACCCTGATTTTTTTCATAATCTTCTTCCTTTCATAATCATATAATCTTGATTTCAGCTTTCAATAATATTTTAATGTACTCCAAAGAACAACAACAAAAAAAAACTTTGTGTGTCCGCTCCGATGCACGACTTGAGTTTACTCCTTAGGTAACGTTGTCTTTGATTATATATATAGACACAGGATAAATAATAAACGCATCAAATATAACACTGAAATCATGCATGTATTTTTTATTCTTTTCACATTTTTCACATCGATTTCGTAAAATAATATATATATATATATATATATATATATATATATATATATATATATATATATATATATACTGCTGTTTGTAAGAACACCATGAAATATCATCAGAATTAAATAGAGTTCACAGCGCATGCGTGGCCTGCGCAGTTCCCTCTGGACTGATGCTGAAAGCGTATAAACAGAGGGCTGTAGCGAGATGTTGAAAGCAGTTACTGATTATTTATTAGTGGCGAACGATTAGTGAGACCTAAGTATGCCTCCACGACGGAATAAGGAGAAATTCCTACAACTGAACGGGGGAGGATTATCGGCCTTCGAGAAGGAGCTTTCCTGTCGCACAATAGGAGCTCGTGTTTAGCGGAACAGTTCAACAGTGATACGAATTTGTAAGCAGTGAACCGACGAGAACCGAACAACTCGAAAAACTGGCAGTGGATGATGGAAGTTGACGGAAGTGCCCGACGATCAACACCTGCTTCGCATGGCGGTGAATGACCGTAGAGCTTTCTCCAGGCAGTTGGCAGCACGTCGTTATACTGCTACAGGTGTACTAATGTCGGCTTCGTCAATTCATCTGCATCTGCTGCACCGTGGATGGCATGCAAGGGTGCCTTTATGAAGGATCCCCTTAATGGCAAACCATCGGTGGATGTGTCTGCAACGGGCTCATGAGCACAGAGCCTGACAAGCTGATTGGCACCAAGTTGTCTTTTCAGATGAATTACGCTTCAATTTGTGGGAAAATGATGGCCGCATTTGTGTTAGACGCAATGCCGGTGAACGCTGTCTTCCAGAGTGCGCTATCGAAAGAAATAGTGGCCTAGCACCTGGAGTTATGGTTTGGGTGCGATTTCGTATCATGGACGATCCAATTTGCTACGAATTGAGGGTAATTTCAATAGCAACAGGTACGTCCGTGAAGTGCTACAGCCCAAAGTCATTCTCTTCCTTCAAGGCATCCCTGGAGCTATCTTTCAGCAGGATAATGCACGCTCACATGTTGCAAAGAATGTTCGAGACTTCTGTTTCAGCCCAACACATGCCATTTCTTCCTTGCCCGGCTTATTCGCCGGATGTGTCGTCTATTGAGCACGTGTAGAATTTGGTTGGTTGGCTTCTCGCTCGTGATCCGCGTCTTACAACTTCAGAAGACGAATGTTTGCTGCTCATACAAACAATATAGAATTCTCTTCCACAAACAGACATTCAAAATCTGTGACGTGACTCCATATCACGTCGTATAGATGTACTTATTGCAGTGCGTGGTGGGTACACCAAATACTGCTTTTGGACACTTAATATAGTTCTTTTTGCTTTGAAAATTTTGTCATTTATTTGCACTAATACAAGTGTTTTATGCATTAAATTTCATTTAAATCTGATAACTCCTTAATGGTGTTGCATTTTTTACAAACAGCAGTTTATATATATATATAGTATATATAACACACATCAATCATGTTACATAGATGTATGTTATTTATATTACATGGGTACATTGTTAAGAAGGTTGATTTACTTCCCTCTTAGTATCACTGTGAGTATTAATTTTATTATCTCGCCATTATTAAACATTGTCACAAGAGTTTTGTGGTAACGAAAGAATGATACGTGAAAGTTGGTAAATACGGGATTTACGAATCGTGAAATCATGCCATCAATGGGTGTTCCATACCTAGTCGTCCCCAGTACTCTACCAGAAACAAAACCCAAATCAAGCTTTAATTTTTAAAATTGTACTAATCTCAATCTATCATCTTTATTAAAACCAATGTTGAAATCACCGCTATGTATGAGAGAAAGTACATAATACTTTTTCTTCTGTAGTTTATAACCACCTTCTGTATATGCTAATAATGTCTCGTGGATATAATCTATTACGCCAGTAACCTTCTGATTGACAGAAAAATAAACTGTGGCAATAACAATGGGTGTACCTTTAGGCAAATGCATCTCGCGGCACATATATCTCCCAAATTTGATTTAGTTTGATTAACGTACGGGCATAAATGTAAGCATTATGATTGCCAAATTTTGTTGTGAATTACCAACGTTTTCATAGATGCCACCCCCTTCCCACATGATTAATGCTTTGTCGTCTATACTAAATTGCTGATTCCTTTGTTAGTCTTATTGATATAATCAACAACGTACTGGGCGTATGAATACTCTACAGTGATGAATTGGAAATCCATGTTGGACCCAACCACATTATGTATAAAAGGATTAAAATAATTATGCCATTTTACGGAAGGTTGCCATTTCATAAATACTCGACATCAAGTAAATCCAGCTCGTAAAATGTTTATATAATCACCTTTCGATAATATGTAATTAGTTTGGTAATAGTCGGCAATGCTATTGTAATCATTATCTTCTAGATTTTTCCATATGTTTTTGTATCGTTATTTTAATGTAGCCCAAGCTGCAAATAACAAGGGAGAGATGGAGGAGGAAGGTTGCCGAATTTGTTTCCGCGCATGTGCCATAGGCACTCAAAATCTTGAATTATTTGCAGGTCTACCACAATTAATTTTTGCTGGAATTTGTCAATTTAAGCGATTATTTTCATTGCACTTTTTAGAACACCCCAATAACAAAAATGTATCTTTTTTTAAAAAATTAGTTTTTTTATTAAACAAAGACAGAAAAATAAAAATTTTCACAATCACAAAATTTTATAACTATTTTAAAGGAATTTTACTATATTCCGTTTCAGCTTAATAGAGAAATCGCCGCCAATGACGCCAGTAGGCAAAATGACAGTAAACATAGTATGTGATTTTTTTTTAAAGTAAAGTTTTTTTTAAGTGTTTTGATTTTAATTTTTAGGCCTGAATTTTTAAGTTATACTTTCGAAGTATCACACAACGGTAAATTTAAACAAAAAAAAGGCAAAGAAAAAAATACTGCCAAAATGAATTATTGTAAAATGGGTACTAGAAGAAAAACACAAAAACGTTTTTTAAAATCCGTAATTTGTAAACAATGTTTGCAATCTTTAGACAGAACACGGATAAAAAAATTTGACACATGGAAAAAAATTCGTGTGATTATTCTTATAAATAACGAATTTATTATATGTTTAATTAGAATTTTGAGTACTTTTTGAAAAATCGTAAAAAAAAGTTTTCTGCATTACATATTTTAAATCATTGCTTCTAAAAGCCCAAAGTATAAAAATCTTTATTACAGAATATCGATTAACTACAATGATAGAAAATCTGAACAGTACGACTGAAAAGCTCTTTTCATAAAAACGCATCAAAATTGACTCATTTTAGAAAAAATCGTAAAAAATGCAAAATGTCGTTATTTTGTTAAAAAAAATTGCAACCGTATCGTGATGAAATAAATGATAGAGATCTTTCCGATTCTGTGCATATTTTTTGTCTGATTTCGGTAAGAGAAAAAGGAACGTAATTTTTAATAAAACGGGAAAAAGTAGAAACTCTTTCCTGCTTTCTTTGTACAGAACTTGGCGTATGCATAGAATACAGCGTAACGCTTTTGTGTTAACACTTGTACAAATTTCACTCCCATAAAATTTTCCTATTGGTTGCTTCATATAAAAATCGATTCTTAAGGAATATACTCCAAAAATGCAAAATCGAAGTTATGAAATTCAGGGACATCTTTGATTTTACATAAAAAAAATTAAGGAATATGAGAAAGGATACGAAATTGTAATCTTTATGCATCTGAGGTATTTAAGGTATCAGAAAACGTTGAAAATGACCAAATTCGATCAAGACAGGTATTTTTGTTTTTTATTTTATTGAACAGAGCTATCTTTTGGTCTTACAAAATATGCTTCGTCTTGTTTCTATGCTACCTAGAGGCCAAGTTACAATCAATTTTATGAAGTTAGAAAAACCGGAAGTGGATATTGATCCACCAGAAGTGGGCATTTAAATTGCTCAAAATCCATCATGGCGAGTGTTATAACTCAAAATGTTACAAATGTATTTCTATAAAAACTTTTTGAATCTGATATTTATATTATTTTATTGAAATGTACTAAAATATTTCTTATTGTATGAATAATTTTGGAGTTATGACTTGTTATTTAAATAATGGTCTCATAAGGAATCCATATTTCTTATAATGTTTACTCAATCTAAAATTTTCAAATCTTAATAAAACATTAAAATTTTACTACGTTTTCTAGATAACTGCATCTAATATGTTTTAGTCATGCTTTTACTATTATAAGTTTATAAATTTTCTCTATTTGCTTTGAAGTTTTTCTAAAATATTGCTAAAATTTCACATATAATGGTGATTTTCGTAAAATTTAGGTAATTTATATTAAATATTGTTAGTTAAATATTAGTATTTATTGGTATTGAGTCCTAAAATTCATTTATAATATTTAAATATGCTATTTTGTAAAAAAAGTACTCCAAACGTGTTCGGAAACTTAATTGATTTTGTGCATGCTCTTAAAATTTTAGTTTCCCTGGTTGTGGCCCTAGTAAATTTAAATCATAGATAATCTTTACAAATAATATTGAATGTAATTTACGCATCTTCTCACATTTTGCATTTAAATTGTAAATATATATAATACTTTATAATTTTTATTTACTAATTATCTTTAAATTGTATTAGAAAAAACAATATTCTTTTTCAATTAATGACTTCTAGATCTCTACCTTTTAGATACACCTCAAGTCATTGACAAAAAGAACAACCGTCTTGCCATAAAAATAGAAAGGAAAACAAATAAGAGGAGTAAAAGAAGACCAAACAAATCCAAGGTACTTCTGTGCAACTTTTCCTATAGGCGTCAATTAAGCTTTTCTTTCCCTGTACCACTGCAATTACAAAAATAAAAATGACGAGCTTGACTAGAAGAAAAATAAACGATCGGAAGTGTTTCAGAAGAAAGGAAAAGGGTAAAGGACCGAATTTCTTCAGTCCCAGAAATAGAAGTTTTTAGTTTGGTAAAACTGGTATTCGCGAGAAGGCAATTTCATCACACTTTAAAGTTCTATCTTGCCTTACAAAGACGTAAAAAGAAAAAGAAACTTGTGCGGACAAGGTAAATTTTTCATAATACATACTCTCTATAATAAAGTTCTCATTTAACTTGAACTAATCATGAAATGTTAATCTTCTCTTATAAAATGCTTAGTTTTATTTCTATAACTTCTTATTGTTTTCTTAAAAAATATCAATATGTACAATTGCATTTTTACCACCGCACACTAAAAACTAGTTCTAACTCATACGCAAAAAAGTTATATACATGTATACACTGCTGGTCACAGTAAATGCAACACCAAGAAAGACAAGATATAGCAGAACCAAATTTATTTTGTAGATAACATATCGACCAAGTATCAAATGATTAAATTTATAGACTTCTGTGAAGTGTGGTTCCTGCCAGAATCAGTAGCCAGAGTAGCCGTCATTGTTGGAGATCACCACTGCCACACGCCTCGGCATTGATTCAAAGAGACTTTGGATGTGTTCCTGGGGTTCAGCAGACTAGGCAGCTTCCACACGTTGTCAAAGTTGATCTGGTGTGGCAGCTGAGGGTGTAATCTGGGTCAATCGTTGAGCAACCATGGACCACATGTTTTCTATCGGCGAAAGATCCGGGGAGTGAGCCGAACCAGGGAGGCAATTCAATCTGGTGATTGACGAAGAAACTTTGGAGAATGAGTGTCACGTGTTATCCTGTTGAAATATGGCTTTGGCCAAGCCCTGAAGGTAAGGATGGACAACTGGCTCCAACACCTCGGAGTTGTAGCGCTGGCTGTTTAAAGTACCAGCAATGCGTACTAGAGGAGTGCGAGAGTGATATCCAATACTGTTCGATATCATAATACCCAGTGCAGGACCAGTGTGGCGGTGTTCAGTATCCTCTCTCCACGGTGTCTCCAGACTCAAATCCGACCATCGTGGTGTTGCAGACATATGCGTGACTCGTCAGTAAAGACAATTTCATTTCATTCTGCCGCCCACATCCTTCTTTCATCGCACCATTGGCGGCGGAAACGTCTGTGGTTCTGCGTCAAGAATAGACCAAGCAATGGATGTCTTGCGGACAGACCACTCTGCTGTAAGCGGCGTCGAATGGTACGCGCAGACACCGAATGATGCGTTGCAGACTCAATGCACTGTGCTATGGTTCGTGATGTGACTGAGTGATCCCTCATTGCCATGCGCACAATTTTCCTGTCCTCACGTGAAGTGGTGCACTGAGGTGGATGCGATCGACCACGTTGGTCCGTCATACCCTCCTGCATCCAACGGTCACATATCCTCATTACAGTTGTTTGGTTTCATCCAACACGACTACCGATTTCCCTGAAAGATAATCCACAATCTCGGTAGGCCACTATCTTTCCTCTGTGGAACTCGGATACTTGATCAAAAACTGATCGCTGTTTTCTACGAGACATAACTGGTCGTTTTTTGAAAAAACCACAATAAAAACACAATTGCCGAACTTGAAATCGTCGAAATATCCAAGCCTTAAATAGCGCTTTCAGGTGGCGCCACAGACGTTCGTGTTCTCTGTCTGCGCTGAAATTCAAATCATTTGCATATCCCACCTCCGCTAATGCAAAATGTAAATTTCATGTTATTTGCTTGTTTCCTTCACGGTGTTGCATTTACGGTGGCCAGCAGTGTATATATATATTTCGAAAATATACACAAAAAATAGTTATAAACCTAAGATAACTATAGCCATGATAGAATAAAGTCTTAGCCACACACACACACATACATAGGCTTAGTGTATAGGCAAATTACAGGTGAAGTTTGACTAGTAAAAAAAACTTTGTTTAAACCTGCAATCTTGGTTCCTCAGGCCAAGAGTTCGCTATTGCACTACTGTGGCTAATTTTTCTTACACTCTTGATTGGTTACACTTAGGATTAAAACTATTTTTATATATTTATGTATTATTTATATATATAAATCTATATATTATATTGGATTAATTTTCAAACTAAGCTATATATTTCAAAAATAAAACGAAGGGTGTATATGTGAAAATATTGAAAATAAGAATTTTCAATTTAAAGCATAACTTTAGTTTCTGCATTTTCAATTAACTATTTAAGTTTGTTTTTATGCAAATTGTGTGCGATTTCTAAATATTTATTGGTAAATCTATATATTTTTAAGGTTACCAAAATAAGGTGTATGGGTTATTTGATACCCAAAGTAATGTAATCATGTGAAAATTTGTAACCTTTTTTGTGGAATGTATAGGTAGGTCATTTTGGAATTACTTATTTGCTTACTTACTAAGGATGGATTTTACCCATACGACTTAGATATACCAGTTGGTCCTCAAATGCATATAGGACGCAAGACATACAAACAATACAAAAAGATCTAAACCGCAGAACAAAAAATCGTTTCAAAAAGGAAGTATAATAAAAATGATAACAGAAGTAAAGTTATGATGAACAAAATTAAAAATACAGTGCCCCATAAAAATGCAGATGTGATGCAGTAAAATTTTAATCATACATCATCATTTGGATGTACTGAAACTGGAAAGTAATTTATTTTAAATAATATAATTGAGAGAGAGAGAGAGCACACACAATTTGCCCATGGAGGACTAAATTCTACGTTATATTTAACTCGATGGTATTTGGCTGAAGAGAATATTGAAACACATAGTGATCAACGTCTCTGTAACATCCACATACTAGTCAATTAGGAGAGTGTAAGCAAAGTTTGACCCTTCTCTCGTTTAGACTTTCATTCAAGCAAAAGATCGAACAGTCGTGGGTAAATTTTTTGTTTCTTAGAAAAAGGGGGTGAGAACCTTATTACAATGACTTCACTTTTAAGAACAGCCTTTCGGGCACAAAAGTCACTTAAGTCATTTTAAGGGGATACTTATGAGTTTTAATCTAGTATAAGTTAGACACACACACACACACACATTGAGAAAGCTTGTGCTTAATTTATTTAAGATAACTATATTTGCTATAAAAGTTATTACTCCAAATTCTGTGAAAAGTTTCTGGAAAGTGGCTTGCACATAAAACTCTTTTACGAAAAATACCATTAATAAAAAAAGAGAGAGAGAGTAAGATTGCGTTGAAATCAGATCGAACTCCTTGGATGACTGAATGGTACACTGTTGCTTACAGCCATGAGTCTCATTTCTGTTTTTCTGATGATAATTGGTGATTGAAGGTCTGGAGTCTTCAGGGAAATAAAATCATTCTAGTCATTTTTGATGAACGTCTTACTACTCGTCAATGTGGCATAGCGATTTCCAGTTCCATCAGACACGGGGCAGACAATCACTTCTGGTACGTATTATAACGAGTGCCCAAATGAAAAGTGGCAAGTTGAATAAAAAGAATACTTTTATTGGAATTCAAAATAAATCGACTAGGGCATTGTAACACAAGTCCCATTGCTTCGACAGTAGGTCGTTATAGAAAGATTGCGTTTGATTCTTGAGCAAGTTCTGTATAGCTTCCTTCATCTCATCGTCCTAATGGAAAAGTAACGCATTATTAAACTGAAAAAAGCGTGGTAGGTATCAGAGAGACAAGTCTGAACTGTACGGTGGGTGTTCCCACAATTTTTTAAGGTTGTCTGGGCTTCACTAGAGACGTTATGGCCGGCATTGTCATGTAGATCTGGTATTGTTTGTCATCCTTTAGGAAAACCTTTGCTCTAATTGCTTGAACTAATCAGTGCTCGTCATAGGCTAATCCCATTTGCTGATAATTTCCCACATTCAGCTCACTTTCCACAATCAGTAATCCTACTACTGCGTATTGCTCTGATATGGACGCATCCATGAATAGCCCGACTTTACTTTTGATCTATTTTTTCTACCAAGAACAGGTTTCCTTTCTACCAGTCGTATGCGGTATTCACCTCCTATCTCCCTTTATATGCATAATTAGTGGCACTGCTATAGCAGCAATCATTCTGAGACAATTGCACGTGTCCACTTTTCAATACTTTTTTTCAATACTACCACTTTTTTTTGGGCAACCCTTATAGAAACACATTGATACATTGATGAGGTCCTACAGGCAGTTGTTCTGCGTACATGGCAAAAATTAGAACATTCCCATTAACTTTCTTGGTCGACGCCATTTCCTAATCCTTCCCTGATCAAGCATGTGGGGACGTTGGCAGTCGTTTTTTTAATCCATCATAATTTCATGAACTATAGCAGATGGGGAAATCATACGAGGGTTTTCTCTGGATACTACCCACACGTTTACTGAACGTACCTCATAGGATTGCTGCTTGTATCACTTCAAAAGTGGATCCTTCTTCTTACTACATAATTACCATTGTTATATAAACAATTGTCTCCTTGTAAATATATCTACTTATTTAAAACAGGGATTTCCTGTCTGTGAATAAATCTTCATCTATTTCTACACGCTTTCTTCCTGATGTTGAAATTCCTTTAACGGGCAGTCCATATTTTGGTTATGAATATTAATTTTATGAGAATATTTGAAATTCTTTTGGAATATATTAATTCTTACATTCTAGCATTTCCTAAGCGATCTCTATTTGTATAGATTGTATTTAAGCAATAACCACATAATAAATTTACAAATATTTTCATGTTTGATGAAGAGTATTCGACAATTTGCATTATAAATGTGTACAAAAAATAATTACAGGCTTTGTGAAAATATGCAGTTAACTGTTAAATATTCCCTTCTAGTTAAAAGGTTTAAGTTTGAGATAAGAAAAAAACTTTAATTGCTAATTTAATTCACACTTCTTTAGAAAAATTCTTTCTAAACTAAATGTAAAGAACTTAAAAAATAGGTTCTCACTTTTAACTAGCACTTAAAGCATTACAGAATATTAATGTGCTCCTGAAATGAATTAATAGCTTGCATTACTAAGCTCTGTCAACTCTTTGTATAATAAACTTACTTTTTAAAAATTTTCAGTACAATTAAAAATACTTTAAAGGGTTTTTTAAAAAAATTTTTAATTATATGTGTGTGTGTTTCATTTTTTTAAAACAATTTTCCCTACTTTTTTCAGACTATGTTTAAAAGTGATTAAACACAAAAGTATAAGTTATTTTGAGATATTCATGGTAAAAAGAAATATTTAAATTATTTGTTTTGAGAAAGATTAAAACATAATTTAGGAATTGAGTCTCATGTGTACACTTTAATAGAAAAATTATAGTTTCAATTATATTTTTTTCTGAAGTAATATTTTGATTTTTTTTTCTCTCTTAAGGTTTTTGAACATTGTGATTTAGTTTACAAGAAGTTCCAATCTAGGAAGAGTAAATATAGACCTATTACTGTTCTTGTGTATCCTATGAAGATTAAATGGTGTAAAACTGCGAATTGTTCAAAAAATAAACTTTTTTAATGAAATTGTATTAAGAATTTCATAAATAGATTACCAGATAATAACAATTAATTCATAAAATGAAATATTTTAGAAATAAATTTTCGTTTTTGAAGGGAAAATCGTTTTATAATAGTTTTCTTCATTAAAACATTATATAGAACCACTTGTCTTATGATAATTCAACATTAAGAACTTACTTCTAATTTCAAGTAAGTTCGTAATACTTCAAATTCGAAGTATTACGAACATACTTCAACATCACGTCAAGGTGAAAAGTTCTTTCGGTTAAAAATGATTTTATTTTTCTACATAACTTTCTCATACTTCAACACACTTTTCCATCATTTCTCAAATATCAATATTCTTTTCCTAAAGTGAGAGTCTGAAAGAACATGAAAATATTCATCTACGGTCCTCTAAACTTCTTCATTGGACACAATGCTTTCTAGGAAACATTTTTTTCTTTAAGCCTGGGAGCGGATGAACGTCTGAGGATGAAAAATTAGAAGAATTGAGGGGAGGGGGTGATGACCCAGCAAATAGTAACACAAATTAAGCAGTTTTTCCGCCGACAACATATCCTTGTGTACACGTGCGTTATCCTGTTGAAAGATGACTTTTTCTAGATTTTTCTCATTCAATTGGTCAATAAGGTTAGAATAATATTAGCTTGTAATTGTTATGCTTTTTTCAAGGTAATCATTAATCATTAACATGAACCCTTTCGAATTTCAAAACACGCTCGTCATGACCTTTCAGGTAGATGCAATCCATTTCGCATTCTTTGACGCTGACTCCGCTGACTTCCACTCAATGCTTCGACTGCTGTTTCGTTTCTGGCATGTAGTGGTGAACCCATGTCTCACCTATAGTGACAAACCATTGCACAAAATCTGTTGGATCTTCATTGAATTGTTCCAAACATAGCTATGACAGTCGTTGGCGCATTTGCTTTTGATCAGTATTCAGCAAATGCGGCACTCATCTTGCACAGAGTTTTCAAATCCATAATTCTTTGAGCAAGATGTTTCTCAACCTTTCTTTCGATATCTCCTCAACCTCAGCTCTCTCACTCACCTTCACTCACTTACCACCTTCCACCACGATATCATGCATCTGAGTAGTTGCGGTTTTTTTGTCCTCTTAGAGGGACGTGTGACCACGTTTAATATCAAGTGCCTACATTTTTACAAGCTTTTATTTAACTTGCAATGTATGTATGTATGTATGTAATTTGTTCGGGTGGAATCTTGCAACTCAATTTTGAAGCTGATATCTTCAACTCATTGAGCTGAAATTTTGTATACACGTTTAATTTGGATGGCAATGCATGTTTTGACCATTTATATTCCGATATTGCAATTAGTTCAAAAGATATTAATTAAAAACCTTAAAACGCATAATTGTTTTACTCCTGCGCTCTGTTTTTTCCGCTATGCTCGGCGACGCAAAATGAAGAAGGAAGAGGGATTTTTTGGGGGAGTTTTGATGTTTATAAAACAGCAATCTAATTTTTTTTAAAAACTCAGACAAAAAAATAATTACAGAATCGGAAAGATTATTTATTTCGCCACGATATGGTAAAATTTTTTTTAACAAAATAATGATATTTGTGTTTTATACAAGTTTTTTAAAAATGTGTTAAAATTGATGCGTTTTTATGAAAACGATTTCTAAATCATTGCGTATGAATTTACTTTTGTGTTATTAAAACAATATTCTACACTAAATAATTTCATGCCTTTTTCTTTTAGAATATGCCATTTAAAAAATAAAATGTCAAAAACGTTTTTTTTATGATTTTTCAAAAAATACTCAAAATTTTAATTAAACATTTAATAACTTCATTATTTATTAAAATAATTGCATGAAACCTTTTTTCCGTGTGTAGAACATTATTATCCGTAATTAAAGTGAAGATTGGAAAAAGTGTTTAAACATTACGGATTTTTAAAAAAAAATTGTGTTTTTCATCTCTCTCTAATACACTTTTTACGAGAATAAAAACATACAGAATTTCTTTTAAAATTTTTTATTTAAAAATTACCGTGTTTTGCAATCAATATGTGAAACTTGGAAATCAGAACTTAAAAATTAAGCCCTCAAAAAAATCAAAAACTTTAATAAAAAACGCGATTTTACGGTAAGTTAAGGGTTGGCGTCGAAAACCGGTTTGGCGCCTAATGACTATCTGCTTCATCTTGCATTTGAAGTCTGCACAAATAGGGCTATACTAGAAAAGATGGTGCCTATAAATAATCAAAATCACCGCGAATTTAGCGAGTAAAAAAATGCGAATGAAAAATTTATTTTTGTTTCATTTTCTCTGTACAAGTTTTAATTCAAAGAATTCATTTTAAACATCCGTTTATAAAACAAAAATTTCTATAATATTTGTGAAAAACTTAATCGTTTTTATTCCGTTATCATTATTTTAAATGTAGTGCTTTAGAGTAATATTTTTAAATAATAAGTATTGTTTTCTGTGAATCATTAATCGAAATTTTTCAATCGTTAGGTATGGATTTCTCAAAATTCTGACGAGTAAATCGTGTGAACTAAAAAAGTTCATATACTTTGCTCTTTTAAAATCAGTGATTTAGTAAAAATTAAGTTCACAAAAACCTTTTTCTTTTTTGCTCGTTTTCAAAAAATGCTCGCAATTTTAATTCAACATTTAATAAACATGTAAAATTTTGTAATTTTAAAAATTTCTACTTTAAATCACAGATTTCATTTTTTATTTAAAAAAATTTAATCCTCTTTGATTTTAAACACATATGCTAATATCAACAATTTAATAAATGATCGGATGTTTTCTATCTTTTCATGAAATAATGCATAAATTTGATTTTAGTTTATATTATAAATGAAAAAAAAATCATGTATGCTATCTTTACATGAAAAAATGCATAAATAGATTGTTTGTGTATTCATTTTAATGCTTCTTAGATTTGATGTGTGAATATCTCTACCTTCGATTTTAAAGGTACCTTCCACACTGTTTGCTGAGAACTTTCTGGTTTAATTGTCATGTCGCTTGGTTAAGTGCTGAAAAGACTAGGGTTCTGTCCCCCCCCCAAAAGGAAATTTTTCTGATTTTTTAAATATACTCAAAATTTTATTTGAACATTTAATAACATCTAAAGAAATTTTTTAATAGGTAAGATCATTTATTGCGCCCCGAAACGGTTTTTTTTTTTTTTTTTTTTTTTACAAAACAATGATACTTTGCCCATTTTATGATTTCTTCTAAAATAAATAAATATGGATGCGTTTAAATGAAAACTGTTTTCAAAAAGTTCATATTTCGATCTTTTAGAATCAGTGATTTAAAAAATAAAATGCGAAAACATCCTTTTTTATGAATTACCCCCCCCCCCTTTTTATTTTTGCAAAACAATGATACTTCACATATTTTATGATTCTTTTCTAAAACCAGCGTTGAATGAGATGAATAGGCTTAGAAACCTATTCAGCGATAACTAAAAAGTAAAAAATAAATTAAAATAAAAAAAAACTTTTAAAAAATAAGCTTTTTTTAAACGCGCTAAAAAGAATAAAATGAACTTTTCCTTTAAAACTCTTTTTTCTATCAATTTATAACGTCATTACACAATTTATGATATAAAAGCTTGCCGCGAGATTTACCTGTGTAGATAAACAAGTAAATAAAATAACTTGATCTGATTGATTTTAATTTGTAAAAATTTCAAATTCTGTAAATATGAGTACTTTAATCTCGCGACGAGCTTTTATATCATAAATTGTGTAATGACGTTATAAGATGATCATAAAAAAAGTTTTAAAGGAAAAGCTTATTTTATTCTTTTTAGCGCGTTTAAATAAAAGCTTGTTTCTAAAAAAGTTTTTTTTTTACTTTTAATTTTTACGGTTGACGTCAAAGGAAAAGATTTCTCGTAAACTTTGATCATCTTCGAATAAATTTCCTTAGATAATCCATCAAAAACGAATAATTTTATGATCGCACGATATTCAAGTGTATTCATTTTAACGAAAAACAAACAAGAAGTCTACTTTAAAAATTCCGGTAAGTAAACAACTTGAGAGAACAAGCTGAAACTTGTCATACGAACTGATGGCGAGTGTACCCAGGCGGAAAAGCTAAGATTCTGCTGATTGTATCGCCATCTCTGTGTCCGCTTGGCCGCTCGAGAACTTTTCACCTTACCCTCCAATATATTTGAATTTTATCTGTAGTTAAATATATACTATTATTCAATTTTCTCTGTAATATCTTTAAAAGGGTTCTTAGAAGCAATTTATACGCCACTTAATTTTAATCAAATGTATACCTATACCATAAAATACCTCAATAATCTTTCAATTAATTCAAACGAAAAAAATAATTTAAGTTATTAAGATTATATATAAATTGATTTTTAAATAAATTTAGCTTAGAGTGCCTTTCTTTGCCTTTTAATACTTGAAACAAACAAAAAAAAATAAAAATTCTAGAAAAGTTTTCTAAAAAAGGAACAAATAACAGAAATCAGGAAACTACAAATAAAAAATCAAGGAAACTACAGATGAACATTAAAACTATCTAATAACGTTGTTATGATAACATAAAGGTAAATAAAAAATGTACCGTTACTATATTTTTAGTCAATCCAAGGACATAATCTCACATATCATACTATAAACCTAACAAATCGAAAATGATAATTCTTTTTATAATATACATACAACCCTTGGTATGAGAAATTAAGTGATATCAATCCATAAATCCAATTAAATATTTCTCAAATATTGTCCTAAGTAGAATCAATGACACTAAAAATCAATATTTTAAAGGAATGGGGGTGAGTTTCCTTAGAAATATTCTTTGAAGAGATAAAAAGTAGCCACAGCAAGAAAAAAAGAATAAGCTCGGTGTCGTTTTCAATCAATTTTTTCCTGTCAACATCAATTACGAGATTGAGTTTTCTTACCAATAATTGTAATAAATGAAAAGAGGAAGGATGGAGAACATAAGAAATAGGAAGAACAATTGATGGAGTACAGAGAAGGAGGGATACAAATATATAATGGAAAAAAAGTGAAAAAAATATCCCCATATATTTTGAAAACTGAAGTTGTCTGTGGTGTATCAATGATACTTAGATTTCATCAAAGACATTTTCTACACATTTGCAGGCTCTGTTTTCCTTTTAACAAAATTAGGGAAAAAATAAAGTAAAATTAAAAAAGGTTGTGTGTTAACAAAGAAGAAAAGTTCTCTTCTTGTGCTTACTCTAACAACAAACTTTTCGATTTGATTTTACCGCCCGACCCCATTTCCATCAAAAGCGTTTTTTAAATCTTTTTTTTTTTTGTTGAGTCTACGAATGTGTTTTTCATCTACGCGATCGAATGGGGATTTTAAGTGATTAAAAAATTCCGAAAATATAGTATTTGAGAATATTCTGTTTTTCAAATGAAAATAAAATTTGCATACTTTAATTCTTTCCTTTTTTTCATCCTATAAGCAAAATCATATACGTAAATAGTATTTTTTTGTTTAAGCTATTTTACGTAATATAATCCAAAAGTTGGGGACAAAGTGTATAAAATCTTACCCAGAATAGTTCACAACACCGAAGCATATCCCCCTTCAAAGCAGTCCCCTTGGGCGACGATACACTTCTTCCAATTTTCGTATAACTTCTGTAAGCACAGCTGGAAGCCATTTTTTGAAACCTTCGTTAAGGCCTCCTGTGATGCTGCTTTCACTTCATCTGATGACACAAAATGGCGTCCCTGTGAAAATGTTTTTCTTTGATGGGGACAGATAAAAGTCAGAGGGGGCAAAGTCTTGTAAATAGAGAGATGTGGAAGACGTTAGTTCGAGTTCTGGCGAGGAACTCTTTTACTAATTGGGATCGATGTGCTAGTACGTTGTCTTGCAGAAGATACCAGTAGACACTCGGCCAGAGCTGAGGCCGTTTATGACGAATGCATTTCTCCAACTGACGTCTTCAAAAGTGTGTAGCCTCAGCAATTTGTGGAAGTGTTTGAAAATGATCTTTTCGAACACTTTCAGACACCAATGCACCATTTCCCGCGTTCCGTGGTGTCCATTGCCATGCAACGCGTTCTTTGTCTTGAATGGGTTCTCGGCCCTCTTTAAAACGCCGATGTCATCCGTAAACGTTGGATCTCTTCATGGTAGATTCACCATATACCTTACCTAGAATCTCCAAAATCTTCATTGGTGTTTCACCAAAGCGCTAATAAAATTCAATGTTCAATGCTGTTAAAGAAAAACCATTTTTCTTACATCGCGGAGCAAAGTTTTCTAGTTTCGGAAGCTAACAGATTTCTAGAAAATTGGTCACATTACGTGGACTAAACTAACCTGTGGAAAGGTAGGGAAGTTTGGGAGAATCCATTTTAAGTGATTTAAATTTAGGTACTTGCTTTCGTCATGATCAATGACCGAAGTTTCCGAACTTTTAGATCGTAGTACGTATTTGCAACCTTAAGTAAATGATTTCTAAAAATAGAAGTTGAGAAATAACAAAAGAAATTAAAAGCAGAAAACATGGATCTCACAGTTGCTCACCACAGGTAATTTTTTAAATCAATGCATCCAATATATATAATTCTACAAAAGTTCTGAGAATTGTTTTAAGCTTTAATTCATTCACGTTATTTCTTTTTTTCTTCAAAATATTATCCAATTTACTAAAATAAGAATTAAACTGAGTTTTTTAAATATTCACCTCCTTATTTACCTATCACTTGATTAGAGAATTTCCTTAAGTATATACTTAGAACTAAACGTTTGTCCAGTTTTTTTAAATGGTTTAGTTGTATTTATTATACAAGAAATTAATTATCCATATGTATAAAAATAAGATTTCATGTATGTATGATAATGCGAATGTGTTCCTTATCAAATAATTTTTTAAAAATACGTATGTTATATAAATGATGTATTTTGTATACATTTTAGTGATGTATCGAATTTGTATTAATAACTTCTGAAAAATAAATCTCTTGAATCTTAAGAATTTCGTTAAAGCGTTTTAATCTTGTATATTATAACCATTAACAAATTTTGTGATTCATAGAACACGTAGATATATTTACATTATTGATAGCATAATAAATATTTAAGAATCAATATCTATTGATTCTTCGGTGCGTACATATTTTTATTTTTAATATATTTTAATTATTTGTCATAATATATATATATATATATATATATGTATGTGTGTGTGTGTGTGTTATGATGGTTAAAGGGTTAGATGTACCAATAATTAACAGTAAAACTGTTTATTTTAACAATAACTAATAAAATGCGGCAAAACAATAACGGTTTTAAAACATTTAAACGCGCGTCGTTGCCTAGGTGGCTAAGTTCATTTTTTTTAAAAGGTATTCTTTTTCTGTAGTCGTGGGACTGTCTCGTTCTATATCTCTCCAGTCTCTCTCTACCTCCGTCCCTGAGTCATTGCCTCCTTTCGAAGCCAGCAGGATTAGGGTCAGAGGACATGCAGTGGCGCCCTCTTTACATATATATATATATATATATATATATATATATATATATAATATTATTATGAAGAAATTTATATAAAATATAGAACATAACAGGAAATACTTAATAAAAAATGAAGATCAAATCTAATGAAATATATATATATATATGAAATTCAGATATTTTACATATCTTGCTAGATATTAAATTAAAAGATAATTAAATAGTTATTAATATTTATGACAGACGAGAAGACTTTAATTTCAATATTATAAAAGTACCACATTAGGAGAGTAATGTACATGTTTCTATATTCAGAAATATTGTTATTAATTACATACAAAGCCATAAAATTCTAGTTTCAAATAAATCAGAAAAAATAAAAAACTTTGAACATTTTACTAAATGCTGTCTAATTCAAAAATACCCAATTAATTTTATTAATAGATATTTCAATAAAGAAATTCTAAATAGTACGGATTAAATTTCCATACTTTATTAATAGGTTATTTTATAAATTTATTATTTTTCCTAGATAGTTATAGTTACCATCAAATTCTAATTTTAGATAAAATTATACTTGTTCTCTTAAAAAAAATGTTTTTTTTTAAAATATAAATTTAATTTATTTTTATATCATATATAATCTTAGTGTCCCTAGATAATGGTAGTATGTTTACAATTCTTAATTTATTATTTTCATACGTTTGCTAAATGCTACTATTCAGCCATTCCTTTGTTTTGAATTGCATTTGGGTCCAGAATCTCACAATAACTTGTTTATTGTACTCAGATTTAGACCTAGCTCTGCTTTTTTGAATGCAGTTTTTAGTTAAGTTTCCTTTTTCTCATAATGGATTTAGATTTTTCTTTCCATTATTTTCATTAGGTTTTTGCTCAGTATTATTAACAGAAAGGAGGAAGGTTGGCTGGCTACAAAACATGTTCAACTCCACTTTTATATAAATTGCTTTATGTATAAGCTGTCTTAAGTCAGAAATGTTTATAATACTGTAGCATCCATTCTTTTATATTTTTTATATTTAACTCTATTATTTTATTTTTTCATATCTCCTTTTAAAATCTATATTCTGATTATCTTGCATTTTAAATTCTTTTCAGTTTTGATCATATATATATATATATAAAATGTGTGTGTGTGTGTGTATACTCTTTTTTATATATTTAAAGTTATGTTTGGTGTTTTAATTTTATAAATTTTTATAGCCCTTCAATTGTGAATGAAGATGAGTAAATTTTATATAATTATAAGGCGCTGTGAATAATATTACATTTGTTTAAATCAACTTAATAATTTTTGTCCCGTTGTATATTTGCAGATGCATCTCCCTCCTCATCGTGTGCTGAAACTTTTAACTTTTACAGATCGACTTCATGACAGTTGATTGAAAGAGAAACTTATTTTGTTGTATGTTAGCTGTAAAAATTGTTCTAAGTAGTGTCTTGAAATCTCATTCAGTACATGTTTCTTCTAACATGAAAGCTAGATCAAAACGTTTAATCAAGATAGACCTAGTGTACTAATTACTATTCACTTCTTGTCCCGCTGTAGGTTCTTAATTCAACTATGAAGATTTCTCTCTCTCTCTCTCATCACATCCAGGAACGAAAATAATTAATCCATCTTTAGTGGCTAAAGATTTTATTTGTTTTTAAGAGCAATACAACACACACAATTAATACAATATTTAAAATTCACTACTACTAAAACATTAAACTATTGTTCACACCATTTTGTTTCTGATGCTACAGGTCGAAGCCGCCATTCATTTCCTCCGCCATTGTTGTTCTCTCCTCTCATCTATTCCGATGGCAGCGCCACCTATATAGTTTTGTTTTAGTCCGACGAATCTTACAGTACTTTTCTGTTTCAAAGGTATATAAATAAACTGTAATTATGTATAATTTAACCTCTCCCGTGAATTTAAATCTTACCACCTTAAATAAAGTTACAAGATTAATTACTGAGTTTTATAAAATTATGATTGATTTTTTATTCCAATTTAAGGCACCCTTGATTTTGGATTTGTTAAGGCATTTCATATGATAACCATACATGCATTCTGTTCGATTAAAGATATCTTATGAATGGAATCTTTGGAATAAGTGCCACCACAGTCTTGAAGAGGAAGATGTTAGTGTTTCAAATTTAATCTATGTCTTAGCTTCAAATCATACTGTGAATATTTACATGCATATTTAAATAATTCTTTACCTTCTAGTATGAAAACTGACTCGTAGTTTATTTAATATACAATAGAGACATGGTACAATTTACGCAAAAATTTTTAATTTAAGGATTTTCAATTTTTTTTTTTTTTTTGCCTTTTATGTGATAGAAGTTTGTATACTATGTAAAACAAATTTTATGCTCAAAACTTCATAAAAAGATAGCCATTTAATTTTTTAATGAAAAAATCTTAAATTTTCTTAAGTGGTTTTACAATGCTACTTCTCCAACAAAAATTTTCCCTACACACATGAAATTAGATTTCCAGCACGCCAAACTATGTGTAACAAAAGTGGGTATAGGTTTTGCGAAAACATGATTGGTATTCGTACAATATTTCTCTTTATGAATGCTTATTGAAAATTCCTTAAAAAGTATATAAATTCTGAGTGAAATTATTTTTAAAAAAATAAGTATTGCTTTGATTCAAAAATGCATACCAACTTTGGTTACAAGCTATAATAGCAACAGGTAAAAAAAATCAAAGCATTAGGCACAATAGAAAAAAATGGCTTGGCATTTAAAATGGAGACAAACTACTTATTTCATTTTTCTGAGATAAGTAAGCTTAAAGTTTTGATTTGTCATAAGAATGTGAATAAAAACGAAAGTAAAAAATATCATAACTCTGCGTTTTTTAAGTTAAGAGTTTTTAAATTTTATGAGGTTATAGAGAGAGAGAGAAAAATACTTAAAGAAAAATATAGGCTGAAAAAACTAGATTTGATTTTTTGACCGATTTTTTGTCAATTGAATCGTACTGTGTCTTCTTAATATTAAATCGTGATAAAAAGTTTTTAGCATAAACGTAACAAAATAGATTCCTGAAAAGAAATTTCCATTAAAAAAAGTAAAACTAACACAATACAGCATCATTAATATGAATTCAATATTTTGGGGGCCTTTTACATCACACATTTGTGACAACGAGATTAATCTATAATAAAGTATTTTTTTCCGAAAACTATAGTGCAATTCACATAAAGTAAAAATATGTAAAACTGCCGGTCTCTCTTTTAAGTCGTATAACCTCAATTTTTTGGAACAGGAACAATACAAATAATTATTTTCAAACAGCAATAACTTATTAATGAACCGTTATCTTTGACTAGGTTCAGAAATAAATAACGGTAATTTTTCACCAAAATCTTTTCTTCATTTTGTAAGATAATCATTAATTCGCACAGTAATATCTATCATTGATATTTCTAACTCGAAGAAAGTATATAATTCTTATCAAAGATGGGTACCCTAAAACTTTTCATACCTCTTATCACCGTTTCACATAAAACTATATATTAATGTTAATGGCTCAAAATAGGCTTGATCATTTTAATCGATTAATTAATCAGCTAAATTAACTGCTGAAGAATTTTTAGTGCGTTTTTCACGTATTGAAACAAAAGCGCTATTAGGACTCAAATTTCGTCTTCGTTCCATATATTGTCGTACCTTTTTCTCAGCCAATAAGTTACTAATTGAACTCGGGTTTTCGGCATTGGGTCGCATTTGTGCCCTAGATGAGCCGAATCATATTTAAATTTAATTATTTTTAATTTTTTTTAGTACAGTGCGCGCTACTTTCTGTTAGTAAAAAGTTCATTAGTTGCATTATTGCAAAATACATGTGAAAAACGCGCTAAAATTACTTGGCCATGCCAATGATTGATATCTTGTTTCTCATTACAAAATGAAGTAGAAAATAGTTTAAATAGCGTACTTCCAAAAGTTGATTTAGTTCTTATTATTATTTCTGGAAATATATAAGCAGTCAATTTTGTTAGAAGACCATTTATAACATGCTTTCCACTTCCATGATTAATAATCTTTTACTCGTTTTTCAATTACTCGTGATAGGTTAATAAATAATTTTAAGAAAAAAAGCAGCAAATAAACTGCATTCCAAAACTTAACACAACGTGATTCCCGATTGTTGTAAACTGAAGCGAAATAAAAGTGCCGCTAGGCGGCATTGTTTGTGACGTCAGTCTACGAGCTGACGAATAGATTCATAACTGATTATGCTCTCGGCGGAAGCCGAACGTTAGATTCTTATGTATCATAATGTGTCGTCCTCAGTAGAATAAACGAATGATTTTCTTGAAAAACGTCTAGTCTTATTTTGACCAAAGTTACTCAGCATCTGATAGATGCACCCTGCAATTGAATTTCTAGAATCTAGTTCGACTTTGCTTTCGAAGACCGATGATAGATTTAATCTCGAATATTAGAAGGAAATTTTTATATGAAATTTTGATTTTAATGGGTTTTTGACCCATACAGTACACAAATATGGAATATATATATATATATATATATATATATATATATATATATTCGGTCCTAAGTCCGAAATTGCATTTTGATTCGCTAGCTTCTTATTTGTATTTCATTAGATTTGATCTTAATTTTTTTTTTTCCCCCTGTTATGTTCTATTTTATATATAAATTTTTTCCATACATATTTCATGCATTTATGTGGCTGCTTTGCGCCTATTTATGTTTGAATTTCTTTAATCATGAGTTTGTTAGGATATTTATATATTTCGGCAATTTTGCTTATAGCAAATTTTGAATTCAGTTTTGGATTCAGAATCTTGTCTATGAATGTTTTTCTTATTTTAAGTTTAATTTTACTTTTTCATTTTCTTTATGTGATGATTTTATTTGTATGGTGTGATGATTTTATTTGTGTGATGATTTTATTTATATAAAATATATATAAAAATTTATTAAAAATATATATAAAAATATTTTGCTAACTCTTGATTTTGTGCCTACATATTTGTGGATATGTTGATGTGTAGTTTGTGATTGAATTGGAGTCTACTGAGATGTTGCTCATTGTTACCTTTTTTTTCATTGTGATTAGAGGGTTGCTATTAACATTTTATTATGTTCTTTTCAAGATACTTCACCTTTTGAATAACTATGAATATGAAAATTAACAAATTTTATGTGACTGGCAATTTGTCATACCTTGGTATGGCATTGCTCGGTGGTACAGTATAATGGTATCTGTGCCATCGTCATACATTTACCATACAGTAGAGCCCTTATTTTTCTGATTTGGTATATATTTAGGTATGTCTTTTGTGAATTATAGATTTGGGCACAAAAATTCTGAGTTAGCATATAAAAAAACTAAAAAATTTTTAGGAAATACAAAAAAATGTGTGAGTTTTTCTGATATTCATGATTCTTTTAATTACCCTTATGATTCTAACCATATGTTGCTAAGGTTTATAAAACTAGAATTTTTGGAACTCCAAATATAATAGGAGATTATCTCATATGCCAGAACATAAAATTAATATTTTGAATGGTAGAGATGAAGTTCAAAGAGATAGGTGTTATGGTAATATATCTGAAACTAAACCTTTCAAAGATATCCATTGTCTAAAACTTAAATTCAGGTCTTGCACTGACAAAAGATGCAAGGCTTGTATCATGATTAGTGATGAACAGTTAGATATGAATTCGAGTTATATTTTTTGTAAAACCTTTAATTGTGTTTACAGAATGTTATGTAATGTGTGTAAATTCTCTTACATAGGGCAGACTTCGAATACTATCAATATTAGACTAAATCAGCATAGATCTGATTCTAAGAGATTTGAGTGTAACAAAAATCAGAGTAAGGTTGAGATCGGGCACTTTAACAAGCATGGATTTAATAACATAGCTGTACACATACTTAAAATAGTGCAAATACCAAACAGAGATTGTGGTTTGAAAACTTTTGTATAGGTGCATTTAGAACATTTTATCCTTATGGTCTGAATATAATATGGAACGGCAGAAATGCTTTGCCATCATTTAAACAAAAATCTGAAGAGTCATTATTTATTCCGAAATTCGATAAATCTTTGGTAACAACATTAAAGTTGGAATCTCAAGAATTTCAAGATCTAAGCGTGGAAAGAGAGTTACAAGAAACAGCACTACTCTCAAGAGGTCTATGTTGGGAGTTAGCTAATAAATTTGATGATAACTTTAATGCAGGCTCAATTAAATCTTTTATGTTTGGAATGAATAAAACAGAAATTAAAATTATGACAGATATTTTAAGCAGATGTAAGTTTTTGGATTCCCATGGTATGCATATGATTAGAGATCTTAATAATTATCTAGTACAAAAAATGAATATCAAATTAGATGCAGTAGAGAATTATTACACTACAGAATATTGTACCATGTTATTTATGAATAAATCCTTTAACAAAATTAATTTTTCAGGTATATTTCAGAAATATCAATCCTTTTTTCCTATTAAAAATATTATTATTAAAAAGGCTTTCAAATATAACAAGAAACTTGGTAGATTTATTTTCAATTATAATCAAGTTTCGGAGCTCCTATGTCCGGAGCAGTGTAAATGCTATTTGTATTGTGATTATATCGATGAATATCATCAGCACGTTGTCACTGGAGACCTTGGCATTGTAAAAGATGATTTATTGAGAAATTTTATGGAAAAAGGTACTGGCTTTAGACTTATGATCACAAAAAATAAATCCAACGTTGTAAAACAAATCACAAGAGATTTGGATACTTTCTACCTTAAAATGGCTATTAAATACGGAATGCCGATAGAAGCATTCAATCAATTTAGATCTCTTGTAGCAATAGAAATTGGAAATTTGGATTTCAGCGTTGAAAATGAAATTATGTATAAAGACCTTAAAGTATCGATAGATAATATTCAAAAGGATTTCGTGATAACTTATGTTGATAAAGTCTCTGCTAATTATGCAATAATATGTAAATATTTTTATAGTAAATTATTAAGTGATCATATTTTAAAGAATAATGCATTTCAAAAGTCGATTCACAGTAATAGAGAAGATGATAATCGTCTTTTGGCTTTAAACAAAAGATTAAATATTCATCTCAAAACTATTAAATACCCACGAATTTTTTTAACACCAAAATTCCACAAAAATCCAATAAAATTCCGTAGTATTACTAATGGGTATAATACATATATAACGAAGTCTGGGAAGATTTTACAATCCCTTCTTCAAAATACTATCGATGGCTTTCAACACACAGCAATAATTAAAAATAGCTTAGAGATTGTTAGAGTCACGAAGGATATGACAGTTTTTTCCATGCACGGCTTTGACTTCGAGGACCTTTTTAATTCTATTGATATAGATGATATGATTAGAGTTCTACATTTAATTTATGATAAATATGATTTGCATAATTCAATGAAAAAGGAAAAATTTGATATCCTGGTTAATCTTGTTTTACAAGAAAATTTCATAGCATTTGATCAAAATCTTTTTAAACAGATCAGAGGATTACCTCAGGGTGGTCCTGCCAGTAATAGTTTAGCTAACTTATATTTACATTTTTTTGAAATTGATCATATTTTTGATGATTCTTTCTTATTATACCGTTATATAGATGATGTAATAGTTTTTGGTAAAAATAGTGAATTCAAACCAAATATTATGTTCTACCCTGACAATCTCAACCTTCTTAAAACTAATTTTAACTCTAATATGGTTGAATTCCTAGATTTAGACTTGCATCTTATTGACAATAGAGTAGTCTGTAACATTTATGACAAAAGAGATTCTTTTAGTTTCCATGTAATTAAAATTCCTGTATGGAACAGCAATTTGCATCTATCAATTTACAGAAATATTGTTTTGAATTTTTTACTTAGGAATGATAACTTAACTACCAACAAAATAGATAAATTTAATAATATCAAGAAATTCTTCCAATGCTGCTTAGATCATGACTATCCTTTTAACTTCTTAAGAACATATATTCATCACAAATACATTAATCGTCTTGCTATTTCTGATTTCAAAACCACCATACAACAATAGGATTTCAAAGTCAGCATTTTAGTGGTTTTGCTGTGAAGATTCTGTTTTAACACTCTTCACACAGTTTATTTTTTAAACACCCTTCTTAAAAATCCTATAATATGAAAAATTTCTACATTTTTAGCAACCAAACCAAATTTCTACATTTTGACAACCAACCAATTTTCTACATTTGTGACAACCAACCAAGTTATAGCCTACTAAATTTGAATGTAATCTTTCTTGGCGTCTTCCTTACAAGCTGGTATAAAGGATGCGTTTAAGTGCAATTTAGATTTTTATCACAACATATAAGCTTTCCATCGGTTTCAAGAGTGTTGGATCTCCTGGAAAGCTCTGTGAGCAGAAGTTTTAAAATCTTTTTGGAAGAATCCTTTTACTGGGTAATTCTTTTGATATTTTTCTGCTTAAACATTTTGGGAGAATTTTTGCTTAATAGTAGTCGGTTGTTCTTTCATATTTCTATGAGATTTTTTATACTTTGGATTTTTTATATTTTGGATTTTGTATACTTTAAATTTCTATTTATTTTATTTTGGTCTTTCCTACCGAGTTGCAAAGGGGAAGGTTGGCGCCTTCAAACTAGTTTAACCCCACTTATTCGGTCCTAAGTCCGAAATTGCATTTTGACTCGCTAGTTCTTATTTGTATTTCATTAGATTTGATCTTAATTTTTTCCCTGTTATGTTCTATTTTATATAAATTTTTTCCATATATATATATATATGTGTG
>BMAO01005562.1:0-28141 GCA_019973975.1 Trichonephila clavata | reverse complement strand
AGTTCACGGCATACGAAGCGCTATCTGTGTAATTAAGAGAGTAGAGTGTGTTGTTGTGTCTGTAGTAATGTATGTATAAACTGTGTCTGCGCAATCCCAATTGCGCAGCCTGAACTGCGCATGCCCTGCAACTCCAATGTAAATGTACAGAAGTTATGAGAAATTAATAAACGCAAGTCCACAAGAAAACTGTGTCGTGATTGTGTGTCATGAACAATATGTGAAAGAGACTCTTCAGTCCACTTACGTGTTAGAGCTATCGAATTAAACACTGGTCCTTACGAGGCCAGAGAACTAATGGATTAACCTATGGATTAAAAAAAAAGATTAAGTGAAAAGCCAAGTGCGGCAAACAGTGATTTGTGTAACAGCCAAGTTCGGCAGCCAGTGATGTGAGGTGAGAGCAATGTTCTTTGAATTTTTGAGAGAATTTTAATTATTTAATTATGTCTTTAATTGCTAAGTTGAAGAAAGACGAGTTAAAACTTGTCGCGGAGGAATTAAAACTAACTGTGCCAGATAATGCAAAAGTTCTTGATTTGAAAATTTTAATTGAAAGTAGTGAAGTGTATAATGCAGACACAGAATTAGTTAAAACTGTTATTGACTATGCCGTTGAAGAAACGAGAATTAAAAAATCTGCGATTGAAGCAAATTTAGAGTTAGAGAAAATTAAGTTAGCACAGTTAGAGAAGCAATTAGAGCTTGCTAATATTCGGAAAGATTTAACACATGATTCTTCACTTTCAACAGTGAGCGCCACCGAAACATGTAACAATATTATTGTCGAAACGTTAATAAAAAGTGTAAAACATTAACTATCTCTGTACCCTCGCGTGTTGAGTCATATAATTTATTTTTTCAGTCATTAGAGAAAGCATTCAAAACGAAAGGGGTTCCCGAAGAATGGAAATCGGAAATTCTTTTAAATATCTTAGGAGAGAGAGCGAATAACTTAATGATTTATGTGTCAGAGGAAGAATTGCGCAGTTATGAAAAACTAAAAAATTTAGTTTTGAAAGAATTTCAGCCTACACCGCAAGAATGCTATAATAATTTTCGTAAAACTCAAAAATTAAATTCAGAGAGTTATGTTCAATTTGCGTCTAGGTTAAGTGCAACATTTGAGTATTACTGTCAGTTACGAAATGTTAATGAATTTAAGTCAGTATGTGAATTAATTGTTGCGGATAAAATGATGAGCACTCTTGACAGAGAATTAGTGACTCATATTAGTGTAAAACAAGGAGAAACATTTTTTAAACCCCACGAGTTAGGGCGAGAATGTGATATTTATTTATCTTCTAAAGGTAAATTTAAAAGCGAGTCTAATACATTTTCCAGGTCCTTCACTGGAAATGAAAATAAACGATTTGAGTTCAATAAACATCAGAGATATAACAGCTCGCGAAGTCAGAGAGGAGGTTCGAGCGTATTTTTTTCTGAAATAAAGAATGAAAAATGTGTGTTGTGTAAAAATGAAGCACATGCTTTGCAATTTTGCCCTCAGTTTAAAGGTTTTTCGATAAATGAAAGAGTAGATTTTGTTAAAAACAATAAAATGTGCTTTAAATGTCTATCCACAGAATGTTGTGTAAAACAGTGTCGCTCTAGAAATTGCATAGTTTGTAAGAAGCCGCATAATAAATTGCTTCATTTTCAAAGAGAAATAAAAAAAGTATCCCAACTCCCCAAATCTCCTTCGGTTCCAAGGCCTCCTTCGGTCCTTGAAGAGAGATCGCAAACGATATCTTTCAATGCTTCTGCCCCTCCGTTCGTTCCTAATTCAAATATAAACAAGCAAGAAATCGTGGCGACTACATTTAGTCATAACAAAATTAAAAGATGCTTACTGAGCACAGCTTGCGTATTAATAAAGGATAAATATTCGAATTGGCATGAATGTAGGTGTTTGTTAGATGGAGGCAGTATGATTTTGTCTTATAACTAAGGAGTGCGCCAATAAATTACAACTGAAAAGTGAAAAGATTAATACTTTGATCTCATGTTTAAATGATGCATCTATGATTGTTAACGGTTGCGTTAAAACGACAATTTCAAATAAAAATAATACATTCGTGAAGGATTTAAATATGTTAGTAGTTAAAAAAATCACAGATTTTATTCCAAGTAATACGTTTAATACTAGTGTTAATTTTTCAGATGTAGTGGAGTTAGCTGATGAACGTTTTAATATTCCAGATAAAATAGACATGTTGTTAGGTGCAGAAATATTTTTTGAACTATTGAGACCGGAAAAATTTAAGATAAAAAATTCAGATCTAATTTTACAAAACACGGTTTTTGGTTACGTTGTAAGTGGTAATGTAGATTCATTTAATGAAACTAAAGTTCATTGCGGTTTAGTTAAGGACGAGGATTTAAATAAAACGTTGCAAAAATTTTGGGAAGTAGAAAATGTGGAGATAGTGCAAACAAAAAGTAATGAGGCTAGTTTATGTGAGGAACACTTTATGAAAACACATTCTAGAGACGAGGAGGGACGGTACATAGTTAAAATGCCCCTTAAGGGTGATCCAAATTGTTTAGGGAATTCCAGGGGCATTGCTCTCAAACGATTAAATGCATTGTGGCTTAGATTGGAAAGGGATCCACAATATCTAAAATTGTATAGAGAATTCATGCAAGAATATGAACAAATGGGACATATGAAAGAAGTGAAGGTAGAAGAAAATAATTCGAAGATGAACTATTTCTTACCTCATCATGGCGTCTATAGACCCGAAAAAAGTACTACTAAGGTGAGAGTGGTCTACAATGCGTCTAGTCCTACAGATAATGGATTATCACTGAATGATATTCAGTACAATGGAGGAGTCATCCAAGATGACTTATATGCCCAGATGATTAGATTCCGTACTTACAGATATGCACTGACTGCGGACATTAAAAAAATGTATCGAATGATCCTAATTGATTCCGAACAACGCTGTCTGCAACAAATATTGTGGAAGGACAATAAACACGACCGAGTAAAAACATATGAGCTTCAAACAGTCACGTACGGGACGACCAGTGCCCATACTTAGCGCAACGAACATTGAAACAATTGTCCTATGATGAAGAAAATAAATTCCCGATAGCAGCACCAGTCCTTCGAAGCAATTTCTACATGGACGATGCGTTATGCGGGGCGGACACCTTAGAAGAGGCTAAGGAGCTACGATATCAGTTAATTGAAATTTTGAAAAGTGCAGGCATGGAATTGCATAAAATCCGGGGAAATCATCCTGAACTTTCGCAGAGTATAAATGGAATCTACGATTTTTCTAAACCAAATGAGACCAAAACCTTAGGTGTGTCCTGGGACCCAGGAAGAGACACTTTTTCGTTTAAAATTGACGTGATAATTAGTGATTCGTATACCAAGAGAAGCGTTTTGTCAACTATTGCGAGACTGTTTGATCCTTTGGGTCTTGTGGGACCCGTGGTGTCCAACGCCAAGATGTTTATGCAGAGGCTTTGGAGACTTAGTATTGACTGGAAAGATCCACTCCCAAAGAAAGTGTATGATCAATGGCACCAGTTGTTAATTGGGCTAGAGAGCCTAAATAACATAAATATCCAAAGACGTGTAGTAATTGAGAATCCTACATCTATAGAGATTCATGGATTTTCTGATGCGTCAGAGCGCTGCTATGGAGCTGCAGTGTATTGCAAATCAAAAAATAATTCGGGAGTGACTTTAGTGAGATTAATTACTAGCAAATCGAGAGTTTCACCAATTAAGAGTCTAACTATTCCAAGATTGGAACTGTGCGCCGCTGTCCTTTTGTCCAAACTTGTGAAAAGAGTGATTGATACCTTGAAGCTGGAATCAGTTAAAGTTTATCTGTGGACTGATTCAATGATAGTGTTGTCTTGGCTACAAAAAGAACCGATGGACCTTAAAACATTTGTGCAGAATAGAATTGCTAAGCTTCAAGATTTGTTCCCTGTACGGCAATGGAAACATGTGCCATCCAACCAGAATCCTGCAGATTTGATTTCTCGTGGAGTAGATCCTGACAAACTTCTGAACCAAGAAATGTGGTGGAACGGTCCAGAGTTTCTATCTGGCAGTGATTATCCGAACAAACCTGTGAACATTAGTGAAAACAACGATGCGTACAATTCAGAACTGAAGAACAGTGTCCTTGAAAAACTTGAGAATGAAGTGCCAGTTTTTAACATTTTTGTGAATGACTTTGTGAACAATTTGTGTAACCTTAGTAATAACTATTTAACCATTTTGCGTATCTTAAGTTATATTTTTAGGTTCGTAAACAACCTGAGGAGGAAGGTTAAAGCCAGTGGCCCACTAACAGTAGATGAATTGGAGAAAGCAGAGATCTTCTTAATAAAAAGTGTACAAAGGCAAGAATTTTCAGTAGAAATAAAATGTATGGAAAACAAAAACCTATCTTGCCAAAAAGTAAGTTGAAAAGTCTCAATCCATTTTTGGATTCAGATGGAGTGCTTAGAGTGGGTGGTCGATTAGATAATACAAATTTTCCTTTTAATCAAAAACATCAAATTATTTTGCCTAAAATCCATAAACTGTCATGTATGATAATTGAATATTTGCATAACAAATACTTTCATGTTGGTGCTTTTTCACTTTTGAATTATGTTCGCGAAAAATTTTGGCCTCTCAATGGTCGCAATCTTTGTAGAAAAATTGTTCATAAATGTATAATCTGTTTTAAATGTAAACCTGTTATAACATCTCAAATAATGGGCAATCTGCCTAAGGAAAGGGTTACCACTGACTACCCTTTTAACTGCTCGGGTGTCGACTTTTGTGGTCTCTTCTTCATAAAAAACAAAATTCGTGTAGTTAAAGTGAAAACTCAATTTAGTATTTGTAAAAGAGCCATATCTAAAGTTTGTGTTTTGCCAATGCCAAATGATTATACTTTTGATAAAATTTATTTTTTTTGTGTGTTTTAATCAATTCAAGTGAATTGTTTTTTTTGTTTTTTTTTAAATTTTATTTCAATGATAGTGCATTTCTTTAAGTGTCTTTTGTGGAATTTGAGTGATAACAATTTAAATATATTTTGTGTAAATTATTAATACAGTGATTGCATGGTGTAACCAGTGCAATGTGGGGCGGTATGTTAGTTCACGGCATACGAAGCGCTATCTGTGTAATTAAGAGAGTAGAGTGTGTTGTTGTGTCTGTAGTAATGTATGTATAAACTGTGTCTGCGCAATCCCAATTGCGCAGCCTGAACTGCGCATGCCCTGCAACTCCAATGTAAATGTACAGAAGTTATGAGAAATTAATAAACGCAAGTCCACAAGAAAACTGTGTCGTGATTGTGTGTCATGAACAATATGTGAAAGAGACTCTTCAGTCCACTTACGTGTTAGAGCTATCGAATTAAACACTTGTATAAACTTTTAAATGATTTGAACTAATCGAATATATGTATATATATAACTGTTTTTTCCAAACTTTTTATTTATGTGTAAATTTACATATACATATATTTCTTAATAATCTGTACTAGAGAGACTGAAATGACATGAACAATAAAAATAAAAGGTGCGGATATTTTAAACTGAAAAATATGGATGCTGCAGTATTATATGCAATTCTAAATGAGAACAGCCTCTTATTTTACATAAAAGACGTATTTGACTAGTTTTATTACAAGCCAATTTTACCCCTTTCTTTTTATAATGTTGTGCAAAATACTATTGAAAATAATGGATGGAAATTCCGAACTCAGATAAGAAAAACGCAACTTTCCTAAATATGTAATCAAAAAGGCAATTCAGTTTATTTGTTTGAAATAGTACTATAGTCTTCACGTTCTATTATTATTATTATTATTATTATTATTATTATTATATATAGGCTTAACTTCAATTTTCTATTTAAATTTCTTCTTTACTTTTGATTGCATTATTAAGTTGAAATTTTTTGCTATTGTAAATGGTTAGTATCCTGTAAAGCAATCTTAACCCTATTTCACTGTCCTAAATCAGTGACAGCTCAATAAAATAAAATATTTTGCCATTTTGGTCAATTGATTTTTTATACATCTCCTTATATTTTGGCGAGTTTTTTATAGGTTTTACTATCCCTTTTCATCCATTCATTGCTTTGTAGGATTTACAAATCGTCTCTACTATTTTTTAAAAATTTTATTAAACTACTATATATATTGCTGTGTGTGTTAAAATAAAAGTAGTTGTGTAAAAATTCCCAGATCTTGATCACGTGAAAATAATATGGTTTTGTTAACAGATCTCAAATTCTGGAGATAAAATTTAGCCGGCTTAGGTTTCGAGGATTTTCCCCCTTGGGATTGTTTAAAGGATTTAGTTTTGCATGCCTTGGTATTTTAATAAGCAATTTTACCCTATACAAAAAACAAGTAGTTATTATAATTGATAAATAATATAAATGTTTTTCTAAACTAGATTACAATACTCTTTAAGATACTATTAAGACGGGATTTCCGTCTACTAGTAAGAGATTAAGATTGGATCATCGAATTTAATTGTGGGGTATTATAATTGGCAACTAACAGGAAAACTTTTTTAATTAAGTTTATTTGAGTTTTCGTTTTTTAAAATAGCTTTTTTTTTTGGTATTTTTTTTTTAAAAAATATCTTTGAACAAAATGTTTGTTTTTTGTTCTATTCGTTGCCAACTTCCATAAAAATTCATGTTCTAAAATACATACATAGAAATATAATTCCAATTTACCTATCTCGGATTAATTTGGTATACAACACATGTTAAATAACGATACTTCGACTCTTGTATTTCCAGAGGTCTTTGTCTTTTTAAAACTAGAATTCCAACCTAAGCAGAATTCCGATAAATGATGGGGTTTTTTGTGTTCCAGGGAAGCACCTTATGCAAAGCACTCACTTGTTTCTGGCAGTATTGTTTGATGGCCAATTACTGCTGGATCCTGATGGAGGGCCTCTACCTTCACAACCTGGTCTTTCTGTCCATGTTCACCGACACAGCCGGAATTCTCAAGTATGGCATCCTAGGATGGGGTAAGTAATATCAGTTTAAGTTAATAAGAGAAAATTACAAATTTATTTTAGGTTGAATTTGATTGATTTATTTTTAAATAATGATGCACAGTATTTGAGCAAAGAGTTATTGGTGACGAGCTTCAATATTCTAAGCCATTATCATATAGCTGTATAAATATTTTGAAGTTCAGTTAAATTCAGTATGTTATAATAGTCACTACTTCATACTATTAGAGTCAAAAAGTTCCCTGGTTGTGAGCCTATATTCACGTAGGTGTCTATAAGAGGGGAAACATCTGTTTCAGAAGTTGCTGCACAAATAAGGTAAACACACAGCTAACTGGGATTCATTTCTCGTACTTTCGGCGTTAGCTGTAGATCATTTCTGACAAAGCGAATTTTTCATTCGTCCGATTTTGCAATGTCGTCTTTGTAACAGTGTGCAAAACATTCTGGGTTTTGCTCGAAAAATCACCTGAGACCCTCGAGATGCCGAAGAAAGCACACAATGCACTAGTGCTGCGAGCACTAGATGATTTTTATCTGTTTCCATGGTTGAAAATAAAATGAAGGGATTGGATTCAAATGAGGTGATCTAAACTGTGACGAGGCAGCTGAAGGACCTCTCAAAAAATGGATTCCAGGATTATTTTGAACAGTTATAAGAACACTGGAACAAGTGTGTGGATGCAGGAGGTTACTACTTTGAAGGCGAATAATTTATTGTTCTATTTTTTAATGACTTATTATTGACCTATTTCAAGAGTTTTTTGACCCTACCATGCATGTTCAGATAAAAAGCGCTTTGGACATGTTTTTCTGTATTATAAGTAATTTTTGTATGAACCATGCCTTATCTGTCCAACAAATTTTACTCTGATTACTGAATACTTAAAATGACAATTTTTTAAAGAAAATACTCTATACCAATCCCTCAGATATCTAGCGACAGCTAGTTCAGATCCATGATATTGTGAACTCTAGCGTAGTCAAGCATCAGTAGAGAGAGGACTTGCACAAAACATGCGCAATAGTAAACCCCAAACAATCCAGGATGTGATCCGGGGATGCCGGCTTCAGATTGTATTTTTTGCACAATGAAAAGATTTTTGCGTCCTGAGTCGAATGTCCTGTTTTCAGATATCCACTTATGAGTCTTGAGATGGCCGTTTGATCATGTCTGTCACCTCCGAATTCTAATTCTCCCCCTGGGTCTTCCTGCTGAACCAAAGATGGGCTGGAGGGGGTGAGCTAGTCTTGTCTGACTGAATTTTTCTTTACAGAGAAAATTTCTTTATATGTTAGTGTGTAGTCTCGGTTGAGAGGTCTAGAAGAACCTCTTTTAGCCAAGATGTCTGCAGTATCGTTCGCTTGCATTTTAACATGATGTGAGAACTATAAAAAATAGATTGTTTTGGTATTATAATATTTTCACTTAAGGGCCTTTTCATGCTACTTAAGGGCCTTATATGGGCAGCCTTACTTAAGGGCTGCACATATCAGAAAAAGCAGACAGTTGGGAACTAGCATTGAATACAAATCGCCAGGATTCTTACGCACGTGGTTAACTAGCCCTCCTTGCTGTGACGCTCTTAAAAACCTCATTTTCCTTCTCGGTAGTTGACAGAATTAAAAGGATGTTGAGGAAACTACGTTCTTCACACACGGCTGTTTTTAAAGCGTTTTTCACGTGGTGGAACAAAAATGCTATTAGGACGCAAATTTCGTCTTCGTTCCATATTTTGTCGTACCTTTTTCTCAGCCAATGAGCATTGACCTCGGGTTTCGGCATTGGGTCGCATTTGTGCCCTAGATGAACCGAATTATATTTAAATTTTCCCATAGTTTACCGAATTTTCCTACAAATTTTCCTGAATTTCGCTAGTTTATATTTATAGCTTCTGTAAAAAAAAAAAAAAACTTTTTTTATAGTGCTGATACAGATTTGTATCATTTCTTTGCAGCTCAATAGTAGTACATTTAGAGGAGTGGTACAGTACTACTTTCTGTTAGTAAGAAGTTCATTAGTTGCATTATTGTAAAATACAACATGTGAAAAACGCGCTAAAATTACTTGGCCATGCCAATGATTGATATCTTGTTTTTTTGGAAATAGAAAAAAGATTTGTGTTGCTTGTTTAGACTCAATTATTATATCGATGAGTCCGGCACTTTTTTTTCCTCTTTCCAGTCGATTTCATACCTGAGTGTGAAAATAATTCTCTCCCATATTCATTATAGAAAATGTGGTGACAAACAAAAAAAAATTCTGACACAATGCTGCCACGGGTGAAAACAGCGTTAATTATTCTGCTCTGAAGTAAGGATTGTGTTCTATATCAATTCTACTTCTTCCTGGAAACATATACTTTCACTTTCCCAAGTTATTTATGATAATATTCAAAGAGCCATAGAGGATTGATATAGTTCTTGAATAATATTCTTGATAAAGCTGAATAAAAAAAGAGATTGATTTCTTATAAATTAGAACACTTCCCAGATAGAGTTATGACAAGCCAAATTTGTAGCTGCTAGAAGTTTAGAAAAGAACACAACTTTAGATTTCAGTTAATTTCTTGCTTCATTAATTACGAAGGTTATCCAGAAAATAAGTTTCAAATATCGCTAAGAGATGACGCTAGAAAAGGTACAAAACTCGAAGCATAGAACGAGTAGATATTGAGCATGGCTATCAACATACTTTAAAATAATTATACTTCTAAAGTATATTTGCATTTTTGATCATTTTGTGTTCCCCAACACATTTTTCTTCCAGTTAATTTTTAATACTTCTAACATTTCCTTTTTTTTTAAAAAAAAATATTTCATAAAAGCAGGCACAAGCAAAAATGTTGTTGTCCACCAATGATGTTTTACAAAATCTAAAAATAACAAAATTGAAGACTTTTAATTTGGCCGTTATAGATTTTGAAAAATGCACCATATATATATATATATATATACCCCAGTTGCAATTGTGAATTTTATAGTCTTTAATTTAATGAACTTTAATAAAAGTTATATACACATTTTATTCTTATCTGCCAACGTTTCGTAGATGTTCTAGAGGTACTCAACCTTTTTTTTCCAGCCGGGCCGCATACATACGGCCGATATTGCAAGCGGACAGCAATATGAGGATTAATGGAAAAAGCATTATAAGATCAAGGCAGTATTAGACAAAATGTGGAAAATTCATCAAAATATTAAAATTCATTTTGGGTTTAAATACTATATTAATCTCTATCAAGCACACATAAAAATGTTTATGATTTTATGCATTTTTGCCTGAGTTATGGAGTAATTTCGGTTTCCTTTTATCCATGACCAAGCCCCAACTTTATATGATACTGTCATACAAACATAGCTGCTTTGCAATTTCCTTTCACAAAGCCTCGCTTATTTTTATTTCAAGTATTAATTTTTATCAAGAGCAGAAGGCGGCAAAAAGGAGTTTTGACTGAATTCAAGACTAAAATCAGTTTTATCTGTTGAAAATTAAAACTCAGTTTTATCCATAAAATAGTCCCTACTCCAGTTTGTCCAGTTTCCCCTTCCCGACTACCCTGTGACCCAACTAAAGGTGAGGGAGGAAGTGAAGGATGATTCGACATGATAATTTCAAATTATTTATTCAATGTTCAGATCAACTCAAAAACAGTTTAATGATCATAATAAATAGGATGTTCCGATCAGAAAAACTGAGAGGGGGGGGGGACTAGGGTTGTGTTTTTAGAGAATAGATTTAATAACTTAACCTTTTTCTTTATAAAAATCAATCTGCTACTACAATATTGCTTTTACACGGTAAAAAGTAACTAATAGATACCTAACTTCCTTACTACTTTAAATATCAAACGTAATATTTAAGGTTACTAGTACATGAACTGTAGGCAGTCTTCCAATCAATTAAGGCTTAATCTTTCAATTTCTTAACCAATATCAACTTCCTGTCTTTAATCTCTCACAAGGACTTTCGAACCTTTTACGGTATTCTTCAACTTGTATCTCACTTGTTACCTTTAGTTAACTAAACTTCTAAATTTCTACTATCTATCCTTCTTCACTTTCTAACCCTCTAGTAAGAGAACCTGGACTTATACACTGCTGGCACCGTAAATGCAACACCCTGAAGGAAGCACTCAAATAACATGAAATTTACAACATGCATTAGCGAAGGTGAGATATGCAAATGATTAGAATTTCAGCGCAGACACACATCACGCACACCTGTGGCGCCACCTCAAAGCGCTATTTAAGGCTTGGAGATTTCGACAATTTAAAGTTCGGCAATTGTGTTTATCTTGTGGTTTTTTCAAAAAACCGATCAGTTATGTCTCGTAGAAAACAGCGATCAGCTTTTGATCAAGTATCCGAGTTCGATAGAGGAAGTATAGTGGCCTACCGAGATTGTGGATTATCTTTCAGGTAAATCGGTAGTCGTGTTGGACGAAACCAAACAACTGTAATGCGGATATGTGACCGTTAGATGCAGGAGGGTACGACGGACCGACATGGTTGATCGCATCCACCTCAGTGTACCACTTCACGTGAGGACAGGCAAAATGTGCGCATGGCAGGGATGGATCGCTCAGTCACATCACGAATCATAGCATAGCACATTGAGTCTGTAACGCATCATTCAGTATCTGCGCTTACCATTCGACGCCGTTTATAGCAGAGTGGTCTGTCCGAAAGACGTCCATTGATTGGTCTACCCTGGACGCAGAACCACAGACGTCTCCGCCGCCAATGGTGCGATGAAAGAAGGGTGTGGGTGGCAGAATGGAGAGAAGTTGTCTTTACTGACGAGTCACGCATCTGTCTGCAACACGACGATGATCGGATTCAAGTCTGGAGACACCATGGAGAGAGGATGCTGAACAACTGCGTTATGCACCACCACACTGGTCCTGCACCGGGTATTATGGTATGGGGCGGTATTGGATATCATCTCGCACTCCTCTAGTACGCATTTCCGGCACTTTAAACAGCCAGCGCTACATCTCCGAGATGTTGGAGCCAGTTGTCCTTCCTTACCTTCAGATCTTGGCCATAGCCATATTTCAATAGGATAATGCGTGCCCACACGTGTCCAAAGGTTCTTCATCAATCACCAGATTGAATTGCTTACCTCGCCGGCTCGCTCTCCGGATCTTTCGCCGATAGAAAACATGTGGTCCATGGTTGCTCAACGATTGTCCTAGATTACACCCCCAGCTGCCACACCAGATCAAATTTTGCAACGTGTGGAAGCTGCTTTGTCTTCTGTACCCCAATGACACATCTAAAGTCCTTTTGAATCAATGCCGAAGCGTGTGGCAGTGGTGATCTCCAGCAATGGCGGCTACTGATTGTGGCAGGAACCATACTTCACAGAAGTTTATAAATTTAATCATTTGATACTTGGTCAGCATGTTATATACAAAATAAATTTTGTTGTGCTATCTCTTGTCTTTCTTGGTGTTGCATTTACGGTGGCCAGCAGTGTATATATAATAAACTTACTTTGCATATCACGTCTTCTTTTTAGGAGAAGGTTGATACTTTTTAATAGCCCCAAGGATTTCCCAAGAGGGTAAGTGAGAGGACGAGTATAGGTCCGTCGCAAGTTCAGTTCACTGTTTTTTGTTATTACCAACCGTTACAGTTACAAAAGGGGGAACAAATCTTGCAATTCGCACTCGTGTGACATCGACAACAAAATTGGTACTTTTGATTGCCTGATTGATAAGATTTCTTGCTACATTTTTAATACAATGTTCTTAAATATTTGATTTTTTAATGTAATGGGCCATGAGCGGGTCACTCAGAAATATTCGGCGGACCACATGTGGCCCGGTACAGGCAGGTTGAGTATCGCTGTTAAAGATAATAATACAAGATTCACTTTCAAAACTAAAAAGTAATGTTTAAACTAAATTAGTTCTAATTGTGTAGTATTTAAATGACTGAATTTCAGTTGCTTGTTCTATAGTAAAATTAGATAAATTATTAAGATGTATGGGACAGCAATATAAGTAGATTATATTTTTCTTAATTTTCAAGAATTACAAAAATATTTATTTCTATTGTTTCTAAACACTTACCTCTCTTCTCAATCAACACAATGAAACCAATATATGTATGATTTTTTTATCATAGTAATGTATTACATATTTTTATTTAATTTTCAATTTAGAGCATTCTACGATAGCTTTAAAATTCGGAAAGTTTGGAATATTTTAACATTTTTTCCCCCCAGATACTATTCTAAAATATATTCACTCTTCTCAAATGGGCTCTTTCGTAAACGAAAATTCGTTTTAGAATTTCTTTTTAAGCGTATCAGAGTATTCTTCTTCATAACGGATGCACGGAATTTTTTTCTTTCCATTTTTCCTTTTACGAATTCTTTTTCATCCTCTTCTGCGAAAAGAAAATAAGGTGAAGAAGAGCCCAATCTGGAAGTGCGTAGCAATCAATTATTCCTCTAGTAAAGAAGCCCCTACGAAAGAGCCAAAGGAAGAATTCTAACCCGTGTAATGTGAGAATCAATCTAGTCGAAACGACTTCTTGGATGTTTATGTTTTTGCAGTACAACGAATTTTCTAAAAGCAACATTTATATTCCAAACCTTCTTTTTTCACATTTAGCTTACGAGGATGAAAAACTGAGGGAACAAAAAAAAATTAACTCTCTCTCATGGAATTAGAAAGAAAAAAGTAATTTTTTCTGCAGGTTACATTTTTAGTAAAAATAAAATATGAGTGCCGACTGATGGTTTTAGAGATTTCCTGCCATTTTAAAATTAAGTCGCCAAATTATTTTAAGGGTTACCAAAAAGTAATAGTGTGAGGATTAATGGAAAAATGTATGGTAGAGAATAAAACTATTATCATACAAAAAAATCGCCAAATTAGGCGTGCTATACTTTATTATACGTATGACTCTATTCCTAACTAAATTTTTTGTATTATACATATGGAATATAAAGTTTACATTACATAAACCTATTTTCTTGTACATTTTTTACGGAATAGTACTATGGCAATATTTCGGACACTCTAAGACATTGGAGTGTTTTAAAAATTTGGACGCCAGACTTTTTTTTGTAATGCTTGGTATCAAGTTTTACCACTTAACCCGCGGTTACTCGCGTCTGTTTTTGTACCGTCGTCACTCGCGGGGTGTAGAGAACACCCCAAACTTTTAACACGTTTATTTTAATATAGAAAAAAAATTAAGTCAATAATGTGCGTGTGTGTGATGCAGATTTGTAAAATACAAGATGTTTTTTTGTAGATACAAATAAAAATATTACATTTATTTTATACAAATTGGACTGACATTATTTTAAAATAAACCTGCAAAATTTTCATTTTAAAATACATAATTTGTATTTTTGTTAACCACGAGAAAAACGTTTATACCAGTAATAAACTTACTTCGTAATTAATGTTAAGGATAGTAGAAATTAAAAAACAAATATTTTAATCATTTTCCAAACATGCAGAGCAGACTATAAACATAACTGAATTGCTCGCGGAAAGTTCTCAGTACTCCAGATAAAATTTTGAAGGTCGTTACGTTCCAATCGTCCGAGCGAGAATGATTGCATCAAGCCTGAAGGTTCAATGACCTAAAATGAGCAGCTACTGAAAAAATCGCGGTTCTGCGCATTCTTTTTGAAATTTTAAAAGGCTTTTCTTGTCGTTGGGGTGTACAGAGCACCCCACGCGAGGGATCGCGGGTTAACAGTTTCTTTTTTTCTGTCATATTATGTCAAAAAATAAGCATATTTTTTGTAAACATTTTTAAGATGAAATAAATTATTTAAACTCAAATCAACAGTCAAAAATGTTATAAATATTGAATTTAAAGAATTATGCTAATTTTTATTTCCATTGAAAACACATATTTTTCGTTAAAGTTTGCTTTTTTCCAAAAAAATAAGTGAACTCAAAAGAACACTTTACCAAAATGTGTATTAGACTTTAAAAAATGATATTGTACTTATAGAGTTAATTATTCTATTAAAATTTGTTTTTTGTACATCAAATTTTAAAACAGGAAGACAAGCATAGTCCAACATCGCAATCGGGACAAAAATATCATATTCCTTTTTTCAACCTTTTTCAAAAATTCTTTCTTTTCAACCAACACACCTTGCCTTGTTGGTCTCAATTTTTTGTCGGCAGGAGGAATCACTCCTAAAATTTTTTTTCTATTAATCCTAAGAGACTAGGCATAATTCCTGGTGGTCCTTTTTTTCTCATTTACCACCCCATGTCTTTCAATAAGGCGATCTATAATATCAAGCCTGACATTCAAATGAGATAATCCCCCCCCCAGTTTCTGATATAAAACGGATGCATTCCACAATGATGTATCTAACAGATGGAAGAATATTTTCTTGTATTATTTCTTACCCCTCTTTTGTTTGTCATTGAGTAATTTCTGAGATGCTGATTCATTCTATTTACACCACAAGAGAAGTTTGATAACAAACTTTCATTACTTCCAGAATCATTTACAAAAATTTCAGACTTACTCTCTGAGTCAATATCAGAATTATTTTCTGTTATGAGCCTCTCATAATCACTCACTTGTCTTCTATTTTAAACTCCAAGTTTAAAATAAATAGTGTTCGTAGCTTGCGGTGCACCGATCTAGTAAAAAAAAACATTCCCGCCTTATCCAGTAGTCTAAAAGAAAATGCAGTAAAACCTAACCTTGAAACCGATTTAGACATTTTTTTGTAATCCTAACTTTTTTCGACTATTAGAGACATCAGTTAGAAACACTGCACACCAAACGAGTAAAAAGTACGAGCAAATCAGAGGATTAGAGAAGAAAAAAGTGTTGCGCGAGCATCACTCGGGCAAATCAGGAAAATGCCATATCAAGTGCCCAAGTGGTGTTCGGGCAAAACAGGGAAGTTATTAAATCAATACCATTGATTTTTTTTTTGATAAATTATATATATACCCGTAATTTTTACAATTTATTTGCAGAATTTGCTTGAAGATGGTAAAATAGAAACAACTGTTTCTAAGAAAATAACCCTATCTTTTATTTTATAACGAATAAAAAAGTAGAAATAAAAAAAAAGATTTTATATTTATTATTTTCTGTATCAGACAACAAGTATTTAGATCAAACAAAGGTTTATTTTTGTTATACGTATCAAACAGTTAGCGGAAACATTTAATTAAATAAAAATAACTATTTCAGCTCTAATTTAATCTCTTATATATCAATCATCCTAAGAAATTTGAAATTACAATAATTAAATGTGAATTAATGTTAAATCATCGCAATTTTTTTAAAAAAATTGCGAATAAATTTCGCATAATTTAGTTTCCAGACATTTTATGAAAAATTGAATAGCTTTTTCGAAAGAGATTGAAAAATTAATTAAAAAATTAAAGTAACTAAAAGTCTTACATATTTATTTGCTAAATTCATTGGTGTCTTTTTTCCCTTTTTCGTTCAAAAAAGTGTATCAGTAATGTTTCAGTAATTTTCCAACAATTACTTCTAACTAATATGAGTTATCTGTTGTTTACCGGAACTGGTATAGCTAGGCTGTTTAGTACCCGAACTGTATAGTCTAAAAGTACAAGTACTGAAAGTTTATTCGCATGGAAACTACTCACTAGTGAACTAACTCTTCAACAGCCAAAGTAATACTGACTCAGTTTCAGCGATCGACTGCTATTTATAGTCTCCGCGGCTGACTTCTAGCTCTTTCTCGAAAGTTCAGCTTACGTCATAGATCGTGATGTTAATAGATTTCTCCAGTAATTTTCAGAGGCATCCATATGATAACTAAGTTGCCAAAAATAGTCGCCAAGTCCCAAATTTGGTCACCAAAATTAATGGCTGGGCTTGGTTGTATTGCCAATATTTCGCCAGGTTTCCATTGAAGGGCCATTATAATATAAGATACGGCGTTGCTGGCAAATATTACAATTTTTATTATAAAATAAGTAGAATAGAAAGCAATATTAATGCATTAAACATCCAGATATAAATAATTGACACTATTTTAAGATGAAATTAAGTATTTATAACTAAGCAAATTTCATAACAATATCTATTTCTTTTTTACAGGTTTGCCATTGTTCTTTATTATTCCATGGATTATTGTGAAAGCCACCTTAGAAGATGTGTTGTAAGTCTTTTTGACATTTTATTACTTATTTTAAAATTTAGACATACAATTTTTAGATTTATAAATACTCCATTTTCAAACTGAAATAATTGTAGTTCATTCGCTTAAAAAATATATTATGAACTAATTGGAAACAATCATGTTCTCAATATATACTATTCAGTATATAACTATCTTTTAGATCAGAGGTTCCCAAATTTTTCTGACTCATAGACTCCTTGCTATGTTTTTGGACTTTGGGCAGACCCCTGCTTACCTAATATAATGATCAACTTAAATGTCTTTTTGACAGCTGGTATAGAGCTACTTACTTTAAAAGATCAGAATTTTTAACTGTAGTTAAGTATAATGTTTAAAACTTAAGAAAAATATGTTAATTAATTTAGATTTAAATTTAACAATGGATAAAATAATTGAGCGACAAACAAAGTGAATCTGGCGCTTCACTAAAAAATTCTCAACATTTGGCATCAATCTTGGCGAGTTTAACCTTAAATTTCTTCAGTTAATAGTGTCCAGTCTTCTTTTTTTTTTTGTCTACCACAGTCAAATCATTCTCAAATCTAGATTTGAAATCTGAATAGAGGGCATTTTTAAATGAAGGTAGGTTCAAAAAACATAATCCTGGCAGAATGTGTGACAAAATGAGAAACTGGGAAAATTTAAAATGTCCAATATTATTCTCCTTTAGCTTAATTCTGGCAAGAAAAGTTGTGAAATGATGCTCCTTGTTTTTAATTAAATATGTGCTGTCACCTTGTAATTGTGCAAATTAACCTTATTAAATTTAGTACATAAATCTGTTAAATAAATAAAATCTGGTTTCCCCTTGATTACATTTTCTTTAAAAATTAAAGTCACGGTGTGGTTTAATGACAGCCTCTATCGTAGACCCCCATTTACACCTCATGGACCCCTAAATTATTTTTTCACTGACGTAGACCCCTTGAAAATTGTCATAGACCACTTTGGGAATCACTGTTTTAGATTAAACTATTCTTGGCACTTACCTATTACACTATAGTCAGATCAAAAGATGTCGCCAAATGCCACGATATGCTCCCAATTGTGGTAACTGTTCCCTTGCATGTTTGAGCACAATAAAAAAACGAATTTGGCGACATTTTTTTTTAAACTGGCTACATTCGCCACTTTAAAAAATTACTTTTTAAAAATGATCTTAAATTTATCTTAAACAAAAAACAATTCTCAGACAAATTTTTATATTCAGGAAAGTTGTTACTATTGTAGAAATAATGCCAAAATTCAATAAGAACTTTTCACATAACCCAAATTGATTTTCTTATAAAATATTCTGTGCATTAAATTTTGTAATAAATAATATTTTTCAGCCCAGGTAAAGTATTTTTATACAAAAAATATTCTCTATATTTCTTAATTTTTTAAGTACTTTAATAACACAGTAATAAATTTCTCTTAGAAATAAACCGATAATAAATCGTAAAAGTGTAAAGATCAAAGAAAATTTCCCAATATATTAAATGTTCAAAACTAAACTGATTTGTTTAAGCAAAACAAAACAAAAAATATTCATATAAATTCTTTTCTCTCTTTTAAATAGATTATGGATTGACTTCGATGGCAAAAATAATTTGTTTAACGTATCACGTAGAGCGTTGTTCATGCTGTTGAATATTAAGTTTCGTGGAATATTGAAATTTAAGACAAAACTTCCATTTTCATGCATTATTCTGGAGAATTTTTAAGCACCATTATAATATCTGAGATGAATTTTCTTCGGAATTTATTTATGAAACATAAAAGTTTAATTTTCTGGAAATATACTCAATGTGTGTAAGTTGAAATGTGTTTATTTTTCATATGACATTTTAACATGAAAAAGTTAGCTTAGAGAAAAAAAAATATTTTTCACTAATCTGAAAACGGTTATTTAAGAATGAAGAGTTTTCTATTACACTTTTAGGAATGGTTTAAAAGATAAAATATTTTCTTGATGATAAGTTATTATAAAAATATTACTCGGGGGCTATATTTAAGTTTCACTAAATTTTATTTAACAACAGTTTGAGATACTGGGTAAGAAACATTTTAAATTCAATTAAACATTCTTATCTATATTTATTATGATTCTTGAAATGGAATAGTAATAAGCAGCGTTCATTCAATTATTGTTTATACATGCATACATATATATATACATATACATATATACGTTTATATAACTTTCTCGTTTTTCATGGATTAGAGAGAAGGAAGCTATTTATTTATTATCTGAAATGTAATTTGTTTAATATTTCATTTAATATTTATTTAATGCAGGGTGATTATAATTCAATTCCCTTATTCAAAATGATGTAAAAAAAGAACCCCTGTTCAGAATGACTTCAAATTTGAACTAAATATACTTAAAGAAGAAAGAAAGGGTATGACATAAGAAAACATCATTGGCCTTTTTATTATTTCCTGTTATGCGGTTTTTGACTTAAGAACATTTAAAAACCTATCTTTCTCATTCAATTTGGTACGGTCTTGTCATGGTGGATGGACTTTTTACATGGTGCAAAAGCTGTAGAGTGATTTGGAAGTTATTTTTTCCGTTAAGAAGCCGAAACTGTCATGCGCAGTGAACAGTACAATTGTTTATATGTGCTGCCAAAGACATCGTAATTCGATTATAGATTTACTTGCAGCAGAATTTATTTTCGCTTTACTCTTACAGCAACATCTATTAATGCACTTTGGAACTTTTTTTTATGCTATACCGTTTCTTCTCTTTAAAATATATTCATTTCAAATTTAAAGTCTTTCTGACCAATGACTCTTTTTTACAGCATTTTGATTATGGGACTTGAATTATAATCACCCTGTATTTCACTTCAATTAATTTGTCTGTAGAAAAAGTTTTATTTTAATCAACACTGCTCTGTCAAGTATTTGAATTTGTTTGCACTTATAAAAGTTTAAAATTTCAAACTATAATTTAAGAACTTTGTTAAAAATATACGAATGAAGAAATAATGGAGGCAGCGAATTCGATTCCCGGTGGTTAAAAAATTATAAATACGCATGAAATGAATTGTTTCTCCAAATAAATGTGATTAAGTTATTTTTTTATTTATTTCCGTTAAAAGAATTAATTATCAATTAAAAGGAAAAACATGTTTATCTTGGTTTCTGAATATACAAAAATGTTTTGTGATAGATCGCTTAAAGGGAAGAATTTTCAAAACTAATGCATCAAGTATTCATTCACCTCAAAGAGTTTCAGTTAAAAGAGAATGATTATAATAGAGCTTGTTTTTAAAATTTTATAATTGTTTCTTGAGAGTACTTAAATAGTTGAAACATTTAATTAATCTAATTCCTTTTTAATTAATTCAGCAATCTTTCTTTAATTAATAAAGATAGTTTTAGTACTAAGTGAACAATTTATGTCTTACATAAAACATCAAATCATTGTTTTAAATATTTAAGTGCGGCTTATTTAATATATATATATGTGTGTGTGTGTGTGCGTGCGTGCGTGTATGTATATACAGAAGAAAAGAGACTCACTCGCCACGGAATCTCTGGAATTATTCCACCTACAAACTTGAAATTTTTAGACGCGTTTCTTTGCTAAGTAGAAATTCACTAAGAGTAGGTTTACAGAAAATCGACTAGCAAGGGGGTTTACGTGGGTGTTATAAATGAAAAAGGAATCCTTTTTCTGAACTACTAGATTTACAGACATGTAATTAGACATGTCTAATTACATGTAATTAGACATGTAATATTACGAGACACGTATTTTTCTCGAGTAGAGACCTGCTGCGAACGGCTTTTGTAGAATCGAGAGTGGTATAGATGAAAAAATCCTGTTTTTGATCAATTTGAACTACAGACTTGGAGTTTTATAACCATGTTAATTTTATTAACTAGAGATCCGATAAAAATTGTGTTTGAGGAAATCGGGAGGAGGGAAGGGGGAGTATAGAGGAGCGTAAATGAAAAATACACTTCTTTTCTTTCGAAATATAAGTTCTTGCTTTTTTAAATCAAAAGTGAGGGAACTAGGATTTTTCAATACCAAGCAATATCTTAATGCTAAAAATTTAATAACAATGACCAAAAAAAGAATGTAAAATGATGCAGTGTCATGAAATACCCGGCAAGCGGACGGACAACAGGTAGCTAAAAATATAGCGTGCAATAAAATATTGTATTTCGCAATTTTTTTCTTAATCAATCATTTTAATGCAGATCAGACATTAATTTATAAATTTTACTAATTTGCAATACACGTTTTACCATTGTCCTATTGTAGGAAACATAAAAAAAATCTTTATGTAATCATGAACAGTAATTTTAATTTATTCAAAACTTTTAGTCAATCGCTAAGTTTTCTACACCAGATATGGAATGTACTTTCTCTACATCATGGAGGCAATAATGCAAGGAAAAAATGTATCAGGGTTGCCGAAGTAAAAAGTGAACAAGTGGAATAAAAATAATACATTTATTGAAATTTAAAATAAATCACATTGGGTCTTGTAATATAGTGCCCATTGTTCCAACAGTAAGTCTACACAGTGCGGCAAATAAGTTTTAAGACTCGTTCCAGAGCGCAGGCTGTGATGGTGCCATGAGTGCAAATGCGCAAGCGTCATAATGTCCATGGTCTGCTGGTACACTGCCAACAAGTTGTGTGCAGTTCGTTAAGGAAGACAAGCGCTTGTTACAGAAATAAATTTTTTAACGTTGATTTTTTAAGATGAAACAAAAAGCTGTAATCCAATTTCCCGCAAAACTTGGTAAAAGTGCTTCGAAAACATACCAACTCATGAAACAAGTTTACGGTGACTGTTGTTTAGGTAGATTAAACTTTTTGTAGCTCACAAATGTTTTTTGCATGGAAGAGATACGGTAGAAGATGATCAGCACGTAGTGGAAGAACAATTTCATCTGAAATTATTGAGGAAGAACGAAATTTCGTAGCAAACAATCGCTGTGCATCATTAAGAATGATGGCAGACTGTTCAAACTTCAACAAAGAAACAATCCGAACCATCCTGCATGAATATTTGGGCAAAACAAAAGTGTGTGCTAAATTTGTTCCACACACAAAGTCCCTGAACAAAAAGCAATGAGAAGTGCACATTTCAGAGACATCATTTCCTCCACTGAAAACGATTCAAACTTTTAGAAGTCTATTGTTACAGGTGATGAAACCTAGCATTTCCAATATGACCCTGAAACAAAGTGACAAATTGCGGATTAAAAGTCAAAAAATTCACCGCAAGCATGAAAAAAAAAGAAAGAAAAGTTTATCCAAAATCAAAACAATGCTTATTTCATTCTTCGATGATAGGGGTATTATTCCCAAAGAATTTGTTTCAACTGGACAAACAATTACAGGTCTGTACTACTTAGTTGTTTTAAAGCGTTTGATGACCAGAATTCATCCAGAATATCCGACTGAAAGCAGTTGGTGTTTGTGCCATGACAATGCACCCAGTCGCCCCTCCCTTATTTGTCAAATTTTGGCAAAAAATGTCTGTGCGTTGAACCATCCACCGTATTCACCTGATTTAGCACCTACTTCTAATTCCCGAAACTTAAATTGAAATTAAAAGGATGTTATTTGGACGATATTTTTACCTTACAAGCAGCTTTGACGCATGCTTTGCAGGCCATTCCACAAAGTGATTTACAATAAGCATTTGACTCCTTAATAAAACGCTGCAACAAGTGCATTGAAGCCGGAGGGTCCTATTTTGAATAAAAAACCAAAACAGGAATTAATTTCTTGTTTCCATTTCTTTTTACGGATACAGTCTTAAAACTTATTTGCCACACTGTGGACGTCTTCTCTTCAGAAAGATTGTGGTTGATTCTCTAGGAAGTCCAGCATAGCTTCCTTCATCTCATCTTCCGCATGGAAACGTAATGTGGAAAAAAGATGAAGTGGAAAAAAGAGTGGAAGGTTTCATTAAGACACAAATCCTGACTGTACGGTGGGTGTTCCAATACTTTACAAAGGAACTTTTTCAAGGATTTCTAGGCTTCATGAGAGACGTTTGGGCTGTCATTGTCATGGAGATCTGATATCATTTGCACCAATTGTTCAAACTAAGCAGTGCTTGTCATTGATCCCAATCGTTGATAGTTGCCCTCATTCAGCTCACCTTCCACAAACAGAAACCATACCTATGTGCATTGCTTCAATATGGACTCATTTTTGAATAACACGTCGTATGCGATGTACACTCAAGAGCCAAAACATTATGACCACCTGTCAATAACGAGTTGGCCCACCTTTGGAGCGCCACACAGCTTCAACCCGCCATGGCATGGATGCCACAAATTATTGGTTGATGGCCGGAGACATATTGTACAAGATGTTTAAGCAACGGTCACACAAATCCGAGATATTGCGAATTGGTGGTCTTTGAAGTCTGAGCGGCCGTCCCATAACATCCCAAATGTGTTCTATCGTATTGAGATCCGGTGAGTTAGGTGGCCAGGATATTAATTGGAATTCAGCATCATGTTCCTGGAACCACTCCAACACAATTTTGACACGGGACGTGGTCCTGTTCAAACATTTCATTTCCAGCTGAAAAAACACAGGCCATGTAAGGGTGTAACTGATCCACAGTGATGTTCAGATACCCTGTAGCACTCATGGTCTGCTCTACCACAACCACGGGTCCCAGAGACGCCCAAGAGAACGTTACCCAAAGCATAATACCGCCACCACCGGGATGTGTATGAGCTACGGTACATTGAGGGAGCAACTGTTCGCCTGGAAGATGACGCATCCTGGCACGGCCATTGGCGTGATGAATGACAAACCGTGATTCATCTGACGAGGCAACTCTCTCTCACTGATCCATGGACCAGTCGGGATGTTTCCGGGCCCAGCGCTGGCGCAGTTGGCGATGACACTTGGTCAGCAAAGGCACACGAGGGGGACGTTTGCTGCGTAGCACCATATCCAACAGTGTCCGCTGAACACTATACTCCGATACTATTCTACTTGGCCCTGCATTGTATTGGGCTGTCAGCTGAGCCACTGTCTGGCTCCGGTTTTGCTTCACCTTCCGAGACAGTCTCCGACGACCTTTTTCTTTGATAGTGTGTGGACGTCCAACACCATGTCGTCTACTGCTGGTTTCACCGTCATTCATCCACTTTGCATAAGTACTAACAACTGTAGATCGCGAACAACCCACGAGTCATGCCGTTTCGGAAATACTTGTTCTGACCCTTCGAGCCATTACAATCTGTTCTCTATCAAAGTCGCAGCCTTTCCCATCACACACACAAGTAAGTGAAAGAATGATTCTTCAGACTCTCCAGCATCAGTTAAATACCACTTCCACCTAATCACGTGCCTTCCACATGATCCACGCGAGTTCATTGCAAAATGTAGTGGTGGTCATAATGTTTTGGCTCTTGAGTGTATACCTCCTACCTCCCTTTATATCTATGTTCGGCGGTGCTCCTATAATTGCAATCATTTTGACACAATTGCACTTGTCCACTTTTTATTTGGCCAACTTTTATACATTTGAAAGCTTCCTTTAGAGAAGTGAGGAATTACAAACAACTTGCCTATAAAAATGATGTAAAATTATCACATGATCGAACAAATCATTCATCAATCTTTAATTCTTAATTAATGAACTATTTAATAGTATACGTGAAATTATCTGATACTTCATTTATCCAGAAGGTTTCATCTATAAATTTTGCGAAAAAACAAAGTCTCAGAAAACAATTATTAAATGAGTTAATGAAAGTAAAATTTTTTTGTTGTGGTCACTTGAATTTAAAAAAAGAGTCATTTAAAAATAAAATCATAGAAAAAAGTAGATTATATGTTTGAGTTGAAATTTTTTACAGCTTGAAAGAAGCGCTTAATATACAACCTCTGACAATAATGAATGAAGTCAGAATGGCCGATCTGGCAACACTGGAAAAACAAAACGTGCACATGCGTAGCGGCAGATGTTGACCATCTGCCCCCACCACTGTTCAGTTGAGATTCATTTGTGTTCCGAGTAAGACTTGTTTTACAAAGGGCTTGTTTAATACGTTGGTTCTTAACTAAGAACAGGAAAATGAACGAACGAAAGATGAATTTAAAGTTTTGTTTTGGCTTGGCAAGACACCAAAAGATACATATGTGATGCTGGTACGCGTTTATGAAGATCAAGCATTGTCCATAATGTGTGTGTACGAGTGGTTCGCCCAAAAAGTAGTAAAATGTTTTTGACAACTCCCGTAAGAGACCTTCGTCCGTGACGAAAACATTGAGAAAGTGAGGAAATTAATCACTAAAAATTGTCCATTGTGCGCATGATAGCTGGTGAACTACAGATTAACGTTGAATCGTGCGACAAATCGTTGCCCAGAATTTAAGGATGAGAAGAACGTGTTATTGATATTGACGATATTAGTATTGACGATAATATTAACATCCACCGAAACGTGACGAGGCTTTTGAACTCCATCCCAAAAGAAGTCTTCTTGTAAAGTTTCAAGACTTGTATAGCAGATCTCAGCGGTGCATAGTTATGGGAGGTGACTGTTTCGAAGGACGGTAAGGTAACTTTCGTTAATATTTCATCTACGTTAATGTTACAGGACTATTGACCGAAATTTATTGTCAGAGGTTGTAAGACCAAGTGGGATCATTCCAAAGTTAAAAATAAAATCTCACATATAAAATGTACTGTTTTATAATTTTATACGTTCAGTGAATCTTACACACTAATTCATAAAAGCATTTATAAAGAAAGAGACGAACTATTCGTTTTATTATATTTATTTTTCATTGTAGAACATAGTATTTATGTTTACTTGTTGGCATTAAGATAACGATGGATTGCATTTTTTAATTTAGGAAGGAAAACATTTTCTTTTTTCCCCCATGTGGTTTTAAGATAGCAAGTTGCTGTTTGATTAGAACATGTCCTTGAAAAAAGCAGACGAATTTCTCGGTATTTCTAATAATTTATTTAACTAATCTTAACATAGCAGATGACTTCTTGGAAAATGATACTTTGTTATTAGTTGCACGTCCGGTAACAAAAAATATCTTTATATACTAATGATAAATAACTAGTACTCATTAGGGTTTCTTTCCCGGGTTCTTAGGAAATCATCTGATTTCCGTACATTTGGTATTCACAGGAATTCCAGGAAAGGAGTATATTCCCCGGGAATGACACAGGGCTTAAATAACCTATGAAGTAGCTATTTTTGACTGGACAGGGGATTATAGCTCAGATATAAATTTTCGCCGACCGTACTGTGGCAATTTGCGATAGTTCACCTCTTACTTTCTGGACGGAGTAATTTTCGTTACTCCAAAAGTGAGGCAAGCCCACGAAGGGTCAGTGAGAACTTTGCCAGCTTGCAGTGGGAAAGAGTAAATCCTTGAAATTTTTTGAACAAATATGTTTCTGTTTGTCTATCAAACATCGTTTTGTCAACTAAAAGCTTTTAATTTCTTAAGGAAGCCTACTAGCACGACTAATCTGACCAAAGTTCCGAGATCTTGATTTATGTGGAAAGTACCAATACTTAAGACTATTATTTATTTAACTTTGTAAAATTTTTTCTTCGGAAACTTGTGTTCATTATGAGTTATTTAATTGAATTAGCAATTTAATGAAGATAACGAGCCACCGAACTGTTTGGGGAAGATTATTTTTAAGCAATCTATAGAAAATTTTCTTATTCATTATTTTTCTTAGCGAAACTTTCATGTGACATTCTTACATTAATATTTATTAATATTTATTCAACGAAATTATAGCAACTCCATAAACAAGAAATCGGTTATGCAAATAAAGTTTCTTAATTACTATAATTAATATCTTTAACGTATATAATCGTTACTCCAGCAGCAAATAAATTTTCAAGTACTTATATATATATATATATATTAATATTTATCTTTTAGTAGCAACATTAGAGAAATAATTGATTTAGCTAGGAACATTAATTTTAAATATGAATTTTTTTTCGAGATTTTTAATTTGAAAAATTTTAATTGTAACATTTTTTCTATGTCGTTAACAATTTTTGCTTTTAGTCCTAAAAGTGATCAATTTTATTAAAAAAAATTACAACTTGTACTTTGGGGAAAGATTTTTCCTCTGTGTATATGATAAAATGGAAAATAAAAAATCAAGGTGGTAACAGCATCTGCAAAAATAAAGATAATGGGGCATATTTAGTTATTATAAAATAAGTAAAAATAACATTGCATTCGAATTTGTAATAATTTCTTCCATCAGAATAATTATTTATTCCTTCCAAATGCTTCTTTCTGCAGATTTCAGTACTAAATACATTTGAAATTATTTATCAAAACATTTGGGGGATTTCATTGGAGAACAAAGGTATATTTTAAAATTTCTGTCTGCCTTCCAAAATTATACTAATTTTGCAGGGATCATGGATGATACACTATTTACTATTATACACTAGATATTTGATACACTATTTTCTATTTAATTTTTTTTCCAGTTTTATTAGTAGTTATATGTCATACATTTTAAATTTCAATTCTAATACAAACGTTTTAAAATCTGAAAATTTATGAGTTGAAACTGAATTGAAAATTAAAGAAAAAAAGGTAGTTTCCTTTTTATATATAATTTTATTATTGATATTATTTATAAATAACTTATTTTAAAATTTTTTTGAAATTTCGATGAATTACCGGAAATGAAATACATTAAAATTTCAAAAAAACCCTAATAATTACATATTATTTTGTCGACTAATTTCGTCATATCCAAAGACATCGCCAAATGGCGCAATCAGCTGCCAATAGTGGAAAACTGTTCCATGCATGTTCGAGCACAAAAATAACAAGGATAACATCATTTGGCGAGATTCGGAGAATATGCGACGTCTTTTGATTTCATGGCCAAAGGTATAATAAGTAAATATCAAATATTTTTCTGCGTTACCTCAGAATCGTTG
>BMAO01005561.1:0-18254 GCA_019973975.1 Trichonephila clavata | reverse complement strand
TGTATATTGTTCGTAGCTCAAGGAACTTGTTATGTCCTCTAATAACTCAGTCGCTGTTGTGAAGTCTTCTAAGGCTGAAATTTCATTTCCCTCTAGCATCAAATGCTTTTTATTTGAGTACTCTAAAAGGGTTTTGCAAATTGGCAGCTGATTTTCCAGAAATTGTTTCACTAATTTTAAAGTGCTCCACCATCGAGTTGGACAAGCAGAGGGAAGTGTTTTTACCTCCATTTGTAGCAACTCTTGGGCTTTGTGGAGATCTCTCTTCATCTTCCCAACTCATTGCGAATGCATTTTGCAACTTTTTAAGCCGTGCAATAGCTCTCTTCAATACAGGAATATCCAAAGAGTGTTTAACCCTATGTTTATTTTGTGAGCAAAACAAGAAATATGAGCATTCTCTAAATTGAGTTCTTCAATTGGTTTTAAGATGTTACGCCCATTGACAGTAGTGATTGACATTATGTTCTGGACATCAATGCCCCAATCATTTAAAATACTCCTCAAAACTTCAGCAATGTTCTTACCATTGTGATCGTCATCAAGATGTGCACATGCTATACATGCTGATTTCAGTGCCCACTCTGATGTGATAAAATGTACTGTAATAGTGATGTATGGTATATTGGCTATAGATGTCCAGCAGTCAGTTGTTACAGAAATTGTATCTTTGTTAATTAATGATAGTTCCTGCCTAATCTTGTCCCTGACTTCATTATAGTTTTGGAACTGCTGTAGCAGTAAAGTGCTTTCATCCAGGTAAGCTATAACGAGGGTTAAGGACCTTCACCATATTTATGAATTTTTTTCTATCAACAAGGTTGTATGGCTGCATAGTGCACATTAAAAATTTTGTTACTGAGTCAGTAGTACGTTTAGAGACTTGGTTATCCAACTGTTGAAAATCAGTCATAAACTTTTGTCTTTTATGCCTATGATTGTCAACAAAGTTAAATTGATTGGATTCAGATACAGCCATGTTTGAATGTGGTTGTGGCTCATCAATTGAATCATCAACAGCAGCACAAAATGGAGAATATTGCACTGCCGCTGTGATTACTTTACTTTTATTAGAAACTTCAGAAAACTTTAATGATGATGAAGCCTGAGATGACCAAATAAATTAGATGTACTTCCACTTTTTCTGAAACTGGGGACCTACAAAGTTTGCAGACTGCTGTATCTTCAGAAACGATTTGTCCGCTTTTATTCGCTAGTAACCCAAAATGTTCCCAAGCTCGACTTTTTGACTTCTTCTTTGGAAGCAGTTGAGAAAATACTGGACATTCTAATGTTCGATGAGCAACTGACATCTTTTTTCATTCACACAACTTTTATCATAGAAGATTCCTACAAAAAGAATTAAATTGATAATTATTGTATATAGATGTCACAAGCAAATCAATTTTACCCACTGTAATGTTGCGAGAATATCCCTTTTTTCCTTTACCTATGGAAAAAAAAATGTCTGGTAATAATTTGATCATTCGGGATATTAGGCATCCAGATTTCGGGCTTTATACCTTATTTTTATTTTCAATACTTCAGAAATTCCGTCTTTATTATCAAGTATTCGAGGTTCCATTAACTAAATATCGATTTTTGCGAATTGCTGTTTTATTTTTTTTTTACCCAATACCACTTATAATCAGAAAAATCGATTTTCCGGCATAGAGTTGGTCATGACAATGCCGGATTATCGATGCTGTACTGTACCTCTACAAATAAAGAAACACACTCAATAAATTACTCGGAAGATTATTTTTATGATAAAGTATATCAAAGATAATATTTGTAAAAAAATTGAAGCCTGCGAAAATGTTTAGCTCGGATTATTTATTTATTTAGGCAAACTTTAGAAAAATTTGTGGTTTTAATCCACTCAATTTAAATCAGATCTAACCACAAAATTATAAAACATTAGCAAAAAAAAGATTACATTTGATACCGCCTACGGGCCGAACCGAAAACGAAATTCCTTGATAAACACTTTTTCCCATAAAAATAAAGTTATCTAGTTTGCTTTATATATTAAAATAAAACTCATTTATTGAAAAAAGCACATGTGACAGACGTGATAATTTTAGAAAGAAAAAAAATTACTCTAAAAAAAACATCTGCCGCGGGATTGATTATTTTGTAAGTAATACATTTTTTCCCCCTTAAACACCTTAATCAAGCATAAACATTTTTTTTCATTAATAAATATCAGAAAGGTTTTAATCAAAACATAAAAAATGCTTACCTTAATGACAGTAACAGTTGGCGATGTTTGCAAATAAATCAAAATATTTCCACTCTGGACTGCAGACTTGAACATCGGTCGCTGGTCTGAATTAACTATTCACCACATGCTGATACAAGCGATGCAACACAACACCGAACACCGTGATACATGATGAACGTCAAATCGATTTATTTTTCATCGGTTTGAAGTCGAGCAGCTAAGAAAACCCTAAATCGAAATGAAGCTCATCGCTACATCTACATTAGACCAGGCGCAAAGGTTTGTCTCCAGCATTCCCACATGACACCGAAAATCGCTCATTTCTCACCTCTTGATTTTCGGTTTTTCTGCAGACACGATTCGTACAAAACCGGTTTTTCCTCCCTCTGTTTTGTCAAACTTACATTGGAATGAAGCTCAGCTCTACATCGAACTACGGTGTATGGTTACATCGAAATGGTATTTATGGCTGCACTGGTTTAGAGATGCATCATTCTGAATAGAAATAAAACACCGGTTTTTTGATGTAGCGTTTACACTGGTGTTTACTGATGTATCGATGCATCGTCCAACCCTAACCTGGGGTTAAGTAACTGGCAGTCAAGTTAAAACTAACCCCAGGTTAGAACTTCAATTCACCACTCTTTTTCTACCTCCAGTTACTTGACTGCACGTTTCCTAACCTGGGGTTACTGCCCAATTCTCATTGGTCAAAGTAAACCCTGTGACTTCGACTGGAGCTACAACTTGTATATTTGCCTCAGGCCAGCTTTCCTCGTGTACGGCTATTAATTTTCAATATGAATGTCAGTAAACTATACTTCACTCAGTTTGAAAAAGAGTTGGTGTTGGCTTTGATGAAGCCGCACTTGCACATTATTGAATGCAAAGAAACGAATGCAGTTAGTAGCATGAAAAAAAGCAAAACATATCTTGAAATAGCGTGGCAGTTTAATGACATTTACTGAGTGGTGAATCCACAAGCACCACAACAAATCCGTCAGTGTTACTTGAATTAAAAAAAATGAATAATAAAGTAGCATTTTACAGACTAGAGAGGAGAAAAACGGGGTGGTGAAGTACCTAAAGAAGCAGAATTGATCAACTTTGAGATGAGGTTTTTGGAGGAGCTGATTCTGATGCTGCTACTGTCTACGCCCATTGACAGCAATAGTAAGGAAATCGAAATTTCAAGTGAGTAAATTTCTCGAGGTACTACATATTTTAAGTAAATCATAGTCATTAAAAAAATGAAGGCTATTCGTTAAGGCTGACTCCCCAGGGAGACTGTCTTACTAAAGTCACTTTATTCTGGTTTAAATGATTTACTGGAAGGTATATGTTCTATTAAAATGTAAAATACTCTTTTGAAATTTTTTATTAGTTTCTTCTAAATTACCCAGTAAATAGTGCGCTGCTAGCCACCATACATGCAACACTAAGAAAGACAAGAGATAGTACAACAAAATTTATTTTGTAGATAACATGTTGACCAAGTATCAAATGATTCAATTTATAGACTTCTGTGGAGTGTGGTTCCTGCCAGAATCAGTAGCCAGAGTAGCCGCCATTGTTGGAATCATCGCTGCCACATGCCTCGGCATTGATTCAAAGAGACTTTGGATGTGTTCTTGGGGTACAGCAGATCAAGCAGCTTCCACTTGTTGCCAAAGTTGATCTGGTGTGGCAGCTGGGGTGTAATTTGGGTCAATCGTTGAGCAACCATGGGCCACATGTTTTCTATCGGCAAAAGATCCGGAGATGTAGCGCTGGCTGTTTAAAGTACCAGCAATGCGTACTAGAGGAGTGCGAGTGTGATATCCAATACCGCGCCATACCATAATACCCGGTAAAGGACCAATGTGGCAGTGCATAACGCAGCTGTTCAGCATCTTCTCTCCACAGTGTCTTGAGACTCGAATCCGACCATCGTGGTGTTGCAGACAGATGCGTGACTCGTCAGTAAAGACAACTTCATTCCATTCTGCCGCCCACATCCTTCTTTCATTGCACCATTGCGGCAGATGTTTTGCCAAAACTATGTGGCAGCACAGTTACACAGTGAACAAATTAACAACCTGAAGAATGATTATATATATGCCATCAGAATTGTTTATTAACCTATAAATAATTCAATCCATTTCATAACAGTGTAAACGGTCAGAAATACTCCGAACGTTGACTCTTGAGCGTAACACATGTTTGCTAGCAAAAGTAGAAAGGGGCATCGACGTTTACATAATTAAACAGAGAGGAAATGGTCATCGGACGAATTAGATTGAAAAGCCAGCACTCAATGCAAAAACATCTTGTTTAATTACCGATCAGACCGGAAGCCACCGCCTCCTTGATTACTTCCGATCACGTGACTAAACGTCACAGACATGTGATTGCTAATGGACCATTCAGCTAAGGGGATGAGACAATCTTATCTTTAGAGGTTAACAAATGCCCCTCCTCTCATCACCTGAAAACATGCAGTCCCTGCTCAGAGTTTACAATTTCATAAATTTTAATACTTAAATTGATACATTCCGAAATAAAATACTTTTTACATTAGATTTAAAACCAAGTGCCTTCAACATTACATAAATAGATGCAATAACAATTTGAAATAGATTCAACATAAATATGAAAACTAATTTATGCATCTTTTCCAAACCTACATGTTATAAAAAAAATGTCCGATTTCAGCTTCATGCTTGAACCGACCAGAGAAAGTTCAAAAATAACTTTAGTTACAACATACAAAGCAGGATTATTTAGTTTTGTTAACATACCCAAATAGTTTCAAAAAACCATGCCAATGTTCAAGACCTGGATCATTTTGAAACTGTGAAAAAATGTTAACTGCATAAGATATGTCGGGTCTTGTTCGACTTGCAAGAAACGACAAGGAACCAAGACCATTTCGAAAAAACTAACTGACTAAATTAACTAAAACTATCCACAAAAAAAAACTAATTGATTAAATAAACAGGTGTTTTTGATTTTCTCTAATATTTTTTCAATTTTTAAACATGCGCTTGATGGTGTCTTTTTGCTACCCTAGCATCGGGGTCCAACTCTAGTAGCAATCAAGCCCACCAGCTTTTTGTTTTATATTGTTAAGTTTAGCATTTCCAAAGATTGGAATTCAAAAACTCGGTTTCGTTTGCAGCAAGTCTTATTATTCTTCACCCAGGATAAACTTGCGATACTTACGCTCAATTGTCAAAGTCTCAGGGCTCACAGAACAGATTTCGATGACGTTATTTCACAAAATTGTACGTTACTCTTGTTGGCAGAGGCGTGGTTAGATAATGGCGAACGTGTTTCAAAACCTAACTTCGATTGCTGCATACAATTTTAACAACCGGGCAACAGAGCAGCTTGTGTTGCGATCTATAGCTCACAGAACAAATCACATGTTGCGACTCCTCATACGGACATTATTGATCATCAAACAAGTGGACTGGGTATTTTTAGTCAATATGTTGGGGACATATGTGTGGCAGAATGCTTATTTGAAAATGGACAGTCATTTTGGTAATCGCATACATTTCTCCGAATCAAACAGTTGAAAAAAATCAAAGATTTCCTGCATTTTGTACTTTTACTGTATACCGAAGGTGGTTCTGCTCTTTTAAAAAATACTATCACTGGCTTCCCATGATTTTCAGTGGTGATTTTAACGTTAACTTCAGTTTGCCAGAACCTGAGCCGCTTATAGCTTTTCTGAAAGATGAACTCAACCTGGAAATGAACACAAATTGAAATGTTTTGACAACTAACACTGGTACTGTTATGGACGCTGTATTTTTATCAATTTTTAAATACTTTGAAATCACAAGTATATGTGTAACATTTTAGTTTTCATAAATCTAGTATCACCGCTCTTCTCCAAATTGAACAAGAATAAATATTTTTGATAAAAAGTTGCATTACTCCTTGTGTTAATTAAATAAAATTTTCATCAAAGACATTGTTATGAATTTTGTATAAAACAGTGTAAATAATGTGTAATGCATTGATATTACTCTGCTATATTTATTTCATGTTAAAATTGTAATATTCACAAGCAACGTCGTCCCTTACGTTATAATGGCAATTCAATGGAACTTGGCGATAGAGCCAAGTTTGCATCATTTTTGGCAACCATGTTGGCGAGTTCGGGACCCTCTGGATTCTTCTAGATCCACTAATTTCGCGATCTCTGACGCGAGCGCATCTTTCTTGAAGTTTCGGCCCAGCTATAAATAGAGCGATACTCACCGCAACAGCCAGTCTGGTGTTGACTAGCGATTAGTGAACTTGCGTCGATCGTGATTAGCTTGGCTGTGCTTGTGAATAAGCTTATATGTACATGTATTTTTAGATACTGATAATTGTGTCTAAGTGTTGTTAAAGGTATGAAATCCTGATATTTTGTCTGCAAATTTTGCTGTTGAATCCTATGTTTCAAGGATTGGTTTTCGACAATAAATTATCATCACTGTTAAAGAACTGTCTTGTTGTTTACAACCGATTTTGCATAAAATCCTCGAACTACGTAACAATATAATTATTGGATAGAAAATTATTTCCAATCATACCCGATTCATTTTTTTAGGATTATAGTAACTATTGTGTATTTACCACGATAACATGTCAGATGTTACACATCATATTTGACTACTGTAAGGCTCGTTTTTTTCCCCTTCCAAACATAATCAATTTATCATTTGAGAAATAAGTTTATGAATTTAATATCAAAAAAAGGAAGCAAGTTATTTTTCAATAGATGTTATCTTTGGAATTTAAATCAATTTTGCTTTCACCATAATAATTTTGATGAAAGTACTCATTTACTTTTAAATCCATCCAGCTGCTTTAGGTAACTGGAATGTTAAAATGCTTCAAATTTTGCTTTTTTTTTACCTTACTTTTAAGAAGTAGAGGGTGTTTTGTTGCATTATTTATGAGAATTCAATAAATAGAACATAATGAAATTATATTTAAAAACTGTTAGCATATTTTAATGTAACTATGATTCAGGTACACTTTCTTCGAAACCTGTTTTGTATTAATATGCATTATAAAATACTAATTTTTACTACATGAGGAATGCATTTTTTCAATATTATACATTCAAACATTTTGAGCAAAAATTAAGGAAAATTTAACTGAATAATTATACAAAATTTTGTTTTTTTTTAAATGTCAATATCACTGCTACTGAATAGTTTCAATAATAAACTTTTAATTCATTGAATCAAGACACAAAATAGGTATTACCTATCTAAAGCAAAAGGATTTTTTTTTGACTAAGTAGAAATACATAGTTTTTTAAGAATTAGTTTGTGTTTCTATTAAACATGTAATTATTTATTTTACAGAATGTAGGAATGGACATGCCTAAGCAAACGGCTAAAATAGCGAGGTCATTAAAGGATACATTGACAATGTTTTGTAAATGTGGCAAAAAACCAACAGCTCCCTCCGCTGCTGCATGCATTGAAGAAGAGCATAGACTTAATATAAAACACATGGAGGAGGAGCACAAACTGCGGATGGAGCTGCTGAGGGCCAAAATTAAACAAAGACCAAAACAGAAGTGCAAAAAAGTTTATTGGCTACCTTAAAAGATAGCCCTAAAATGTTTTTACAAAGTATTGAATAAATATATATTATTTAAAAAACTTGTGATTTTTTTAATAAAAATTGTGGTTTTTATAAAAATGTTTAAAATTAATTAGAGAAAATTCGTAACAATGACATTTCTTTTGGCAAAACCTGCTGGACTACGCGATCTTATTACAAAGCTCGGTGTTACATCTTAATACAATTTAAATAGTCTACTGTTTATGATTTTAAACTAGTAAATTTACTGAATATATAGTACATGAAATGAAGTAACTGTTTAGGTTTTTAACAAATAAAGATCAGAATATCCAAGGTAGATCGTAAACATTAAATAAATACCAAATGTGGAACATCCAACAACAAATCATTATTTGTATAGGTATTCAGATATTACCTCAGATAATGCTGCCTTATAATTATTATTAATTATGAGAAATCTAGAAACCAAACTTAGCATCATATCCACATCAAGGAAAAGACTCTGCATAGTGCTACAAAAGCATAGAAACACAAATGTCTGGGCCACATAATTAATATTAGGAAATGTAAAATAATAGGCATCTTACACATTTAAATCTCATTCAGTTAATATATTATTGCTATTAGAATGTCAGCTTTTTACAAATTCAAAATCTCATATATGTTACAAGCTAGTTTTATTGAACAGCCAAAATAAAGATAATTACGTACTCTTTATTTGAATAACAATGCATATCTTTGATAAAAATTTCTATTAATTTGAAATAATCAACAGTAAGAAAAATAAATAATTATGAGATTTACATACTGTTTTGCACTCTTCTCTGTTGACTGGTAGGTAAATGAAATCAGGCAAGAGGAATGCACAGCTTCACTCACTCTGTGCATTACTCAACATACAGTCAGCTGGCTGACATCTAACATGTCAGCGATTGCTAACTGCCTAAAATCGCAGAGCTATCACAACCTGTTCCACTGAACTTGGGGCATTATTGCATGAGGTTTTGCTGTCTAATTTATATGCGATTAGCAGAGTCAATTCTGTGACACTTTCTTTTATCAATCGGAATCTTCTCCGAAACTCATAACCGTCCAATTCCTCGAAAAAATTACTCCTTTTAAATAATTTCTTCTCTCTTCTGGTTTCCAGTTTTTCTAAAAAATCTAACTGGTTTATAATAGAAATTTCTTGAATAGTATTCATTGTAAGCTAAAATCTATCTGAACTACTTCAAAACTTGCACAAATTAACTTGCGATGGTTAATCGCACTTTCGGCTAAACCCAGGTTTCCTTCCTCTCACTGGCGGGAAGTTGTCAAAAAAATCCTCCTTCAAACATTCAATTACTTGGAATTACGATGGTTGTAGTATTACACCATGAAAAATAAGTATGATAGCAATCATTCTTAGAATTTAGTATGGTCAATCTACTTTAGGATATTAGAGTTGGTGCTTTTTTTTGGAAAGAGTCAAGACAAATAGATGATCCTGAAAATGAAGTTATTTGTATGAAATTTTTCGTTAATATTCACATTGAAAAACCCAAATTGCTGATAAATGTTTGAATGGTATAGTTTAGTACAGTATTGTAAAGAATGTCAAAAGAAACATTTTCAGATATCTATAAAAATTCGAACTTAAGATATTATTTGATTTAACTGTATATTCTAATTGTTTTATGTCACTTTGAATATTGATAATCCTTTCTTTTAATTTTTACAGGAATAAAAGAACTAAGACACCTGCAGAATTCATAAATTAAACTCGCTAAAGGAAGAAAATCAGAGGCATAGAATAATCCAAGCTGTCTTTTAGAAAAAAATAAAGCTTTTTAGAGAGAAAAGAAAAAGATGGACTATATATAATTTTGGAATGTTTTAAGAAGTTTTCTATATTTTATGTGGAAATGTTTCAAGAATGCCTTTAAGTGGAAATTAAGACTTTTTTTGTATAAAGTCAGATTTTCAGATCTTAAACTACCATTTTCTTACTCAAAAAAGACAATATGTCATGAGATAAAGAAATTATGGAAAATATTCTGCATAAAAATTGTTAATATAATACTTTTCATTTCAATGATATGGTTTCCATAAAAGATCAAATCTCCCAAACATTTTTTTATAAATTGTCTCAGACAAAAGCTTTTTATCAATCAAATCTTGTATGGTATTTTTCGAGTTTTAGAAGCTTATAAATTTTTAAGATATCCATCAAGAGAAAAAATAGCTTTGGAATTTCAAAGATTTCTTGCTGCATACTAACTTTTGTTTGTAATTATGTGCTTCAACACCAAAAGTTTATTTTTTATGGGTTAGTATACTTCAAGCTAATCATTCACCAATTAAAAGAGGGCAGAGTGTGCTATTTATCATATTTTTCAAGCTAATTGTTATATGTTGGTACATGCCCCTTTTAAAATATCCTCTAGAAATTAGTAAGTTTCAATGGAAACACACCTTTTGGGTTCAGTTTGCATTGCTAAAGAGAACCTTCCTTATATTGATAAAAATTTCCACCTATGTACAATTTCGTAATCATTCTCATTAGATATATTTTAGAATCTTTTAAGCAAACTAAAGAGAAATTGGTTTGCTGATTATTCACCTCATTTAAAGATTTGATATTCAGCTGGATTTCAGTTTACATATATGACAATACTACTTACTTTTTTTGTGAAGTACAACAAAAATTCTGATTTCAATATTGCACTAAAAAGAAAGCAGTTTCTCCTTAACCGTTTTAATAAACTGTTTTCTTCAAAGAAAGCTCAGCCCAACCTTTTCTCCTTGCTTTAAATTAACAAAGGATTTATTTGCTCTTCCCTAAAATAAGTATACAATATTACAAAAAAGCCAGATGGCTGTCCCTCAAAATAATATTTTAAAGAATCACTGTAGTATTCAATCAAACAAAAAACCTCATGTTTGTGAAATATGCAATAAAGTTATTCATTGTGGCAGTTTAATTAGGCATTTACGTATTCATACCAAAGAAAAGCCTTATGTATGTGAAATATGTAATAAGGCTTTCCCTGAACGTTGCACTTTAAAACGTCATTTACGTATTCATACCAAAGAAAAGCCCCATGTTTGTGAAATATGCAACAAGGCTTTTTCTCACAGAAATTCCTTAAATGTGCATTTACATATCCATACAGAAGGAAAGACTCATGTTTGTGAAACATGCAACAAGGCTTTCGGTCATCTTGGCGATTTAATGAGCATTTACGTATTCATACCAAGAAAAGCTCATGTTTGTGAATATGCAACAAGGCTTTCATCAATTGGTAATTTAAATTACATTTAAGTATTCATACAAGAAAAGCTCTTGTTTGTAAATATGCAATAGGCTTTCTCTAAAGCAATTAATTCACATTTAGTATTCATACCAAGGAAAGCTCATGTTGTGAACATGCAACAAGTTTCGGCTTGGCGATTTAATGAAGCATTTACGTATTCATACCAAGGAAAAGCCTCATGTTTGTGAAATATGCAACAAGGCTTTCACTCAAGTTGGTCATTTAAAATTACATTTAAGTATTCATACCAAAGAAAAGCCTCTTGTTTGTGAAATATGCAATAAGGCTTTCTCTCTAAAGGGCCAATTAAATTCACATTTACGTATTCATACCAAGGAAAAGTCTCATGTTTGTGAAATATGCAATAAGGCTTTCTCTGAAAGGGGCCGTTTAATTTCACATTTACGTGTTCATACCAAAGAAAAGCCTTATATCTGTGAAATATGCAATAAGGCTTTCTCTCAAGAGGGCAATTTAAAAAAACATTTACTAATTCATTCCAAGGAAAAGCCTAATGTTTGTGAAATATGCAATAAAGCTTTCTCGCAAGGGAGCCATTTAAAAAGACATTTACAAATTCATGCAAAGGAAAAGCCTCATGTTTGTGAAATATGCAAAAAGGCTTTCTCTCAACGGGGCAATTTAAAAAGACATTTACAAATTCATGCCTAGGAAAAGCGTCATGTTTGTAAAACAGCAACATGGCTTTTTCTCTAAGAGGTTCCTTAATGCTCATTTACGCATTCACACCTAGTAAAATCCTCATGTTGGTGAAATATGGTACAAGACTTTGTCTGAAAGTGGTTCCTTTAATCTCATTTAAGCAAAAAGTTTTTCTCTGAAATTTATCATTTAAAAAGATATTTACTAATTTACATACCAAAGAAAAGCTTTATGTTTGAATAAAATCTGTAATAAAGCTCTCAGGGTTGTATGTTAAGAACACATTTATGCATTCATGCCAAAAAAAATTAAAGCTTGTGAAGTATATATAAAGCTTATATTTATAATTCAATGTTGATTTCTTCCCATCAATTTTGTTTATTTCCAAAAAGTTTCCGCATAAAGCCATTGCTTGAAAAATCTATTTCACATTACAAATAGTAGTTTAAAATATCTAAAGGCATCAACATTTTTTAAATTTTTGGTCATTTGATTCAGCACAAGTGAAGCGCGATATGGACTTGAAGTAAGTTAACTATAGCATTCTTTAGCGATATTCTTCCTTTTAGAATTTGTGAAATTTTTATTTTGTTTGATATGTATACTTAAGTGCTGTATATTTTGCTAAGAGTGACTTTTATGACATACCTGTTGACTTTGACAAATAAGAAATACTATTTTAGGTATTTTTTCATTTGTAGATATCTAAATAAATTCTATTTTTATTCATATATGGGTATTTCTTTGATATAATTACATTTTTTGTTTGTGATACAATTATATTTTTAGTACAAATATTGGGTTGTTCGGAAAGTAATTTCGTTTTTTTTTTTTTGTGGAAATGAAAAACAGTTTTCGTATAATAAACAAATACTTTTTTAAATTATATATTGGCCGTTCTGGTCCAGCACCTTTTGCCATCTTTCTGGTAGTAGCATAATTTCACGCTCATAAAATTTTTGGTCTTTGCTGGCAAAAAACTGATCAAGGTGGTTTTTGACCTCATTTGAGGTGAAGGTTTTACCGTCTAAAAATTTTGGAATGACCGGAACAAATAATAATCCGATGGTGCCAGGTCTGGAGAATATGGTGGGTGTGGCATTGTATCCCATTCAAGCTGTAAAAGCTTTTGGCGAGTGACCAAACTTGTGTGAGGTCTGGCGTTGTCTTGGTGAAACACTACACCTTTCCTGTTGATTAGTTCTGACTTTTTCTGTTGCAGTGCATCATTCAGTTTGTCCAGCTGATGACAGTAGACTTCCGAATTAATCGTTGTGTTATCCGGTAAAAGCTATAAAAAAAACGATTCCTTTAAAATCCCACCAAACAGACAGCATCACCTTTTTTTGGTGAATATCGGCTTTGGAAATGGTTTGAGTCGGTTCATCTTTTTTGCTCCATGACCTCTTGCGTTTGACGTTGTTCTATATAACCCATTTTTCGTCCCCAGTGATGATGCGCTTCAAAAACGGATCATTTTCGTGACGTTTGAGAAGCGAATCGCAGACGTCAATGCAGCGACACAGATTTCTCTCTGTGAGAACATGGGGAATCCATACATCGAGCTTCGAGGATAATCCCAGGCCTTTCAAGTGGTCATAAACTGTTGAATTTGATAAATTTAACCTCAATCCGATCTCACGTGTTGTTATTCGCCGGTTCCCATCAACTAATGCCTTTATCGCGTCTTTATCAGCTTCAACCGGCCTTCCCGAACGTGGTGTATCTTCAACATCAAAATTGCTGGATCGAAATTTAGCGAACCAGTTCTGGCACTGGCGTACTGTCAACACACCTTCTCCATACACATCGGTCAATTTCTTTCTGGCTTGAACAGCATTTCTACTCTTTCTGTAGTAAAACAGTAAGATATATGTTGAAAATGCTGCTTATCGCTCTCCATATTTAAAAGGGCACCAACCAAAAACTACTGCGTAGAATTAATTGGAATTTTTCACACACAAGCCTTACTATATGAGCTCTCAAAGCATATAAAAATTATACAGCTTAAATGTAAAGTTGGGTGCAAAAAAATACAATTAAATCCTCTGTTGGGAAAAAACGAAATTCATGTCCGAACAATCCAATAAGAACACACAAACATAAAATAAAATTCTTTGTTTTCTAAAATTCTTCGTTCGAAGCCCTGGATTATTTGCTTCCCCCTGAGACAATAAGAAATTCAATTATATAAAAAATGTCCCCTGTTTTTGGGTCAAGATATATTTGTGAACTGTGTTTTTTGCATGGAGATCAATAACAGTAAATATAGATCAAGGATCAGCAACCTATGGAACCCATGGCGCAATTCTCAGTGGCACGATAAAAAGTTATTAGATGAAGTTAAATATCTCTATGCCTCTTGCATAAAGACTACTTCTAACTTTCAATTCTTTGCTATAAAATGGTTCTACTGAATCAGCTTGCATGTAGTTTGTATAATTTATGTAAAAAAATCCTTTGTTTAAACGTGATTCATTTTTAGCATTAAATAATCATTTCAAAACTATTGTGTAAAAGTTGTAAATTTAAGTATCACTTACTGTTATGTCGTGAAAAAAAATATGTAGAGTTATTGAAAACAAAGTTTATTGTATTGTGAAAAGATCCGTGGAAGACAATTCTATCAATAAATCAACAGCTATTTTATGTTATTCGACTTCATTTTTACAGTGTATTAATTGTTTGAAGAGAATTGCATCTGCTGCACTTTTCCACTTTTTGTTCTACATATATATGGGAACAAGTTTTTTTCTCATGTGAAATGTATTTTGAGTCCAACCACTTAACATTCAGAATCATGAGACAAAATGAAAGTCACAAATTATATTCCTAATATTGCGATACTAAATAGAGCTTTTCAAAAACAAGTTTCACATTAAAATTTTTATTTTTATTTCACGATATTGCATGAATACATATATTTTATGTTTTTTTTTTAAATAAATATTCCTAAAAAATACATACAAAAATGTATAATTTTAATTTTTTTATTTAAAATAAAAGAATTATTGTATTTTATTTGCTTATTTTTATGTTAATAAATATCTTTAAATGATGTATAATTAATGTATTCTAAAACTAAATGCGTATTTTTGACTTCTATTCCATATCTCTGGATGTATTGCCGTAGGAATCGAATTGTTTTTATTATAACCTACTGCGTTGCACACTGAATCATTTTGGTTTGCAACACCACAGCTATAAGGTTGCTGAACCCGGATATAGATGCTAATGGATGGACATTAACTTGCAGGCTATGATGAGAATTTCCTCCTTACTTAAAAATTGCAGAAATGGGATAGGGTTCATATATCTCATTAAACGTGCTTGCAGCGATAGGTACAAAATTAATAAGTACACTCATATCCATAAATTAAGGATAATGATGTTCAGGCAAAGAAAGAGACAGAAGCAAAACAAATTTGACTTATTTGTAAAGTCTATTTATTAAACAAAAGGTAAAGAGCAGAAAAGATGCGATATGTTTGACATAATTAATAAAAATCGCGATTTTTACTCCCTGGAGCAAATTTTAAAAAATAACCTGTTTACAAAAAACAGTATAACATTGTTAGTATGTTGGTTAATACGGAGTATGTCTCCCGGACGATGCAATACAGGCCTTACAACGCCTACGCATGCTGAGTATCAAATTATCAATTTGATCTTGGGGAATATTGCACACTCATCAAGCAACGCTCTCCGAAGTTCCGGTAGACAGGTAGGAGAGGGTTGACGGGCTGCAATTCGTCGGCCAAGCATATCCCACACATGCTCTATTGCAGAGGTGCACAACCTTTTTAGGATGAGGGGCGAAAAAAATTTAATAGGATCATATCGAGGGCCAAAGCATTACGCGATAGCAAATATGCTATAAACGGGAAAGCACTGTTTTATGATAATACGCATTTATCAGAATAAATACTTATTTTACTCATGTACACATTATACCATTGATAAATGGATGAAACACAAAGACTTTCAGAATGATTAAAATATTTTAGCTCAAAGGAATATTCCTGCTGAAAGGTGGCAAACTAACACAATTAAAAAAATTTTAAAAATTAGCATGTAAAATTTAATGAGATGTCTGCGACTGAATATTTGAAATTGATTTTTCGTCAGGCTTAAGACATGTGGCAATAAGTAGAACAGATGAAAGGTTCTCATCTGCTATTCTATTACTTATTTTTGATTTGTTTAAATTCATTAGTGAGACAAATGCAAGTGCTGCCAAAGAAAGTGGCACATGTAGCTACATTTTGCTTTAAGCACGAAAATTCATCAGGTAAGTTTTTATAAAATTCTAATATCGATTTTTCATTGAATTGATTTTTGATAACATCAGAATTCTGTAAATCAATTAAGGTCAACTGCATACTCTCGTCTACTAGCTTTATATCAACAGAAAATGGAAAAGAAAAGACAAGTTTTTGTTTGGCACTTTTTTAAATCTAAAAATTGATCATCAAATGCATTGCACAAGATTTGAATTTGTTCGTCATGTGTAGAAATTTTTTATGCATTTCTTGGCAGTAGGGAAAGTGTGCAAAATTTTTAGCTTTCAGCTGGTTTTGAAATAAACATAATTTTTGTTTAAATGCCTTTACGTTACTTAACAATTGAAAAATTAATTGGTTTTTCCTTGTAGCTTTGTGTTTAAGTCATTCAAATGGCCTGTTATGTCTGTGAGAAGTGGCTGTGGCAGCCAAGTGGTCAAGGTATCGGATCATGGCTAGCGTGTCATGAGTTCGAGCCCAGTACCACTGAAGACCTGCTATGTAGGGGAGCGATGCACGTTAAATCTGTTGAGAGCTCAAACGTCCTCCCGTTGGTGTAGTAGTTAGAAGCGAGGTGCCAGCTCATGTGTTGTCCGTGTCACTTGACCATGGTTCAAAATTACGTGGTCTGTCGCCGAAAGCCCTCGTGTAGCTGAATATTCACTCATGTCTGTGAGAAAAGCTAAATCACACTGGAAATTTGCTTCTTTTAACCTTCTAATATTTTTACCACAGTCACTTAGATGGGTAACAATTTTCTCAAATAGTTCCATAAAACGCTTTATGGCAACTCCTCAGCAGAGAGCCATCTAACTTCTGTGTAATAAAGAATACAGAAGGCAGCTCATCAAATATTTTTGAAATTCTTTAAATTTCCCATGTATGAGGGCATTACTACGAATAAAGTTAATTGCTTCAGATACACACTGCTTTAAGGTTGCAAATCCTATTTCTTTACCACATAAATTCTCTTGATGAATCATGTAATGAAGCTGCAACAGTTCTACACCACAATGCGCAAAGCATTCTTTTAGCAGCATAACCATTCCAATTTTCGTGCCAATTATTGATTTTGCTCCATTGATTTGTGGTAATGTGCTAACACAATTTTTCATGTTTAAGGAACCTGCATCGCACAGTTGTATTAAACTGGAAAGAAGTTCACTTCCAGTTGTTTGCCCCTTCATGGGAAAAATTCCAAGAATTCCTGTAACACAAATATTTTTATCAATTACACGAACAAACCCAAGCAATTGGCTAACTGATGTTCGATCTATAGATTCATCAAAAGTTTAAAAATATACAAAGTTTGAAGCGGCTGATTTTACTTGATTTTCAATGTCCTCATTCAACTGTTGAATTCTTCTTTGAATAGTCATTCTATCTAAGCTTATATTTTAAAATTTCCTTTTTGCTTCAGGACAAAGTTTTTCAGATGCAATTAACAAACACATTTTAACAAAATTAACATATGTGAATGGCCGACCTTCTTCAGCGACACCTAAACTCACTCCCACATATGAATTCAAGTTAATTGCACATTTTTGAAAAAAAATTGCTTGACAACTAAGAGTTTTTCGATTTTTTGCGATCATTCATATTCCTTTCATAGATGTAAAATGTTTTTGCTTTGTTTCATAATGCCGCTTTACGTTATACTCATTTGCCACAGCAATTTTGTAACTACATATTAAACACGTGACAGTATCATTGTAATAGATAAAACAGTATTTATCTGTCCTTGCATCTTGAAATTTCCGACTTTGAAAATCATCTTTTTTTCTCTCTCATTACCTAAAATATTTGAAATGGCTTTATAAATAAATGATACAAGACTGAATATGCAAAATCAAAAAAGAACATCAGATCCGTTCTGTGACAGCGATTTCAACATTCCCAATCTACTAGCAAAACCACGGAGTTTGCTTATTGATAACCCGCACTATGAAGAAAAACATGAGTTCAATAGGTCCTTTTAATTGGCTCAGCATAATTTTGAATCGAGACTATCCCAGCACGCGTGCGTGAATATGTATTTGTTCTTCGACCTTCTCTGCATCCAGACCATGCGATGGAAGAATTAACGGCTTCCGGTGATCACGTCCGTAAGCTTCTCCTATACGAAAACTCGTACTCGCTGATAGCCATGAAGGAAACATTGAAAATCCACGTAATAAATAAAAAAAACTTCATGAACTG